>JABUQX010117643.1:0-39962 GCA_015478945.1 Trachelipus rathkii
ACAGAACAGCAATAGTGCCCTGTCAAAGAGATTATGAATTTTCTGCCCATTTTCTGGAGCCAAAATGTTATTTACTCAATAATCATGTAGAGATTAAGTGACATAGAAGATATATACGCAAAGTTATTAGAAGCAAGTAGACATGTGAAAATATAATTATATATATATATTTATATTATATATATAATTATATTGGTACAAATCTCATGACTATATTATACGTGACTGCACGTGATAGGCACATACAAAGTGACTCTCCTATTGTGTAATACGGACATAACACACCTACAAAGGTGATTTCCAACTCTGCAATTTATAATCCATATATTAATATAATATAATATATATTATTATATATAATATATATAGTATATATATATATAATTAATATATATATATATATATATATATCTTATATTTATATATATATTATATATTATTATATAAATATATATTATATTATAATTACTATATATATATTATATATATTATATTATAATATATATTATTTATAATATATATATTAATATATATATATATTATATAATATATATAATATTAATTATTTCTAATTTAAATATTATTAATATATAATATATATATTTAGTATTTGTAATTTATATTTATTTGAAGATAATAAAAATAATTTTTTATAGTGAAATTTTTTGTGAGGTACATTTAACTAAATTTTTTATATTAGTTCGATAGGAATCTTAGATCAAGATGTAATTGAAGATATTAATATTTATTTATAAAATACTTTTATAACAAGATTTTTTGAATATCTGCCACTCAAAATATATCTCAAATCAAAATATCTGTGAATTTCCAAGTTAAAGCTCACAATAAATAAGTATTTTCATTAAGGAAATGTATTGTTCAGGAATATTCTATTCATATACATTACTCAGTATCAACTAATAGAGTGAAAGAGCAATTATAAATTAGGTATAATACAGTTTTAATCTTTTTATTATTATAGACTTTTAATTTTATTTTTTTGTAATCCATAGGGTATGTATACTATGACTTCTGATTTTATCGCATTTCAAATGGCAGTAAAAACACGACTGTGATTTATTCACTCACTTCTCAAAGTGTGTGGTGGGTGCATTTCATATAATTGACAAAACCTTCATACGATTAGTATAAATCTTATTTTTTGAAACATAGACTCTACTTATTTACTCAACATTATTTTTTATAATTATATTTTAGTATTTCCTTTTCAGTCAGTGTATGTTTATTACTATATTTGAAGAATCATTATATTTATTTCATAATCATTAATAGAAGCTTCTAATATAAGTTTAGGTGTTCTGAGTGCATCTGAAGGTAATATTCTTACATTATCTTTGGGTGTCTAATTTTATTATGAATGCCATTTTATAATAATAATAATAATATAATAATATATAACTCATATAATTGCTATTCATACTTAGTTAATGGTAGGATAGAGATGTCTAGTTCAATAACTCCTTAGTGAGATTGGAGTACACATCTCATTTGGGATGGTTCTATTCAAGTCATACATATATGAAAAAAAGATGTAAATTAGTAATAAGTGAGGTCATTATAGGAATATAATATAATTCGCATAATCTATACTCATTTATAACTAAATATATAATTACTCCAAATACATTCATCATTATTTGATCATTAAGTTCAACAAATTTTGTAATTACATTTTAAGTTGACTTTAATAACAAGAACTGTATTCTTTATATGATATACTCCTATAGATCACAGTAAATTACATAGATAATAATTCACATTAATGAGTCTCGTTATCTGGATTTAAATTATATCATTTATATCTTTCTATTAATATTCTTTTCATTTATTATAGAAAAACTGTTCTTTCTCTAGTGGTGTAGTAGTTTATTTAGTTAGTTGTTAAGGTAGTTCTAGTATGCTCTTATTAGGTTATTCTTCATGTTACGAATATCTAGCTTGACAGTACAACCATAGATTCTTTAACAGCGTGTCATATCTAGTATGCTGCGATCTTCTAAGATATCAAATATGCTTATTTTTGAATCAGGTATAATATAATTGTGTTGGGTGTGTCTATCGTATAACATTGGTATAGGCAGAACTTGATTTTTACCTTCATTTTTAAGTGTATCTTCTCTCCACGCTATGGATACATTCCTACAAACTTAGGCACTTATTAATGCCATGATACACTCGCGTTTTTATTAGATATGATCGTCTGTTTATATATAATCTGCTTCTATTTATATATTTGAATTTCGTCGCTCATAACCTGCATGGGTTTGTGTCTACTCACACTCTGTTGTAATCGCAGCATTCTCGCTCATACTTACAGAGACACAAAACAAACATTATTATAATTTAGCTCATTACATAATTTTGATGATTTTTTTTATTAATTTATTTTCTTTATTATATATATTTATATATATCACTTGGCAGTAATTTAGGTATATTTACATATTTTTTGAAGGTAATTTTATTAGAATGGGTGAATCACATTATAAGTCTATTAGTTGAGTGAGAATTATATATATTTTTATATATTTTTATTATTAACTATATTTTCTGACATATGATTTTATCACTAGTTACTCACTAGTTGATTTTTCGATTATTATACCACAATGTGATCTAAGTTTTAGATAATAAATAATAGATTCAAAATTACGATATTTATGTAATTATTAATGTTAACAACTAAAATATATTATACTAAATTTTACTTAAAATATTTATATCTATTTGCAATATTAAAAATATCTAAACCCTTTCTGGGAGTTGTTCTATATTATATATATATATTTATTCAATAGTCTCTTTGATACACATTTAACTATATCTAATTAATATTAGTGCTAAAAGAAATTCTTTGCTATATTTTGTTTTATTGAATATTTTTTGTGTGAAGTTTAGGTGTCAATATTTTAAGATCAATTATAGAATACATTAAGAATTATCAGGACAGTAAAAAGCATCACTATGGGTCTATAATCGATGACTGTCTACAGTCTAAACTCATATTACCATATATATATATATACAATATCTCTCATGCCAAATACACATCCTATAGTCATTATGTCATTATTGAATTGTACTATATATACAAATACTACAATTTTGGCTTATGTAAATACTATAATGATTATATATATATATAAATATTTATCCTCGAATATATATATATAATTAAATCAACATGATTAATAATAATGATTATATGTAGGAGACTCAAGCCCAAAAGGGTTGAGAATGAAAGAGAAAATAGAGTAAATTATGTTATTTAAATATAAACCACTTTTCAGCAATCACATGGTAACGTTCGTAATCGATGTGAATTAATAAACATTTTTATAAAGTAGAAAGTAAGCTTTCATAGACCGACGATACATTACAAACCCACGTATTCAAACGACAAAATACTTATGCTTATAATGATATAGGCAAGAGAGAAAATCGAGATAGATTCGCATACAACAATGCCTACATAGCAGAGGATAAATAATGGCGTACATTTTGATAACTCACTTAATTGCATCTTTAGTATATTTTTATTGCTCCACTCGTGCTGATACATCGGTTTTACATATAGAAATTGTTCAGTACAAGCATATGTTTAGTGTTTGTGTCACTTATTAAAATAGCACTCAGATAATAATAATAATAGTATAATAATAATAATAATAATATATAATAATAACAATCATAATAATATAATAACATAATAATAATAATAATAATAATTAATAATATAATATATATAATATAATATTAATAATAATAATAATAATAATAATAATAAGAATAATAATAATATAATAATAATAATTAACAATAATAATATAAAATAATAAAAATAATAATAAATCAACAATAAATAATTAATTTATATATTACATCTTTCTATAGCTTGTTGGACTACTTGTAGATGGTCGTTCGCATTAATCAGATATGTGCATTGATACTTGATTGAGATCAATACAAAATAAATATCTTAGTTCACGAAATAAGTGAGTATATGACATTAATACTAGTAATATGACTTAATCAAATAATAATAATCAATCATTCATTATTCGGAAAAATATGAATATATTTAGTTTGAAATAATGATATAAAAGTTTTCGTTAAAATAAATATACTTTATAATTTATATTATTCTAAGTGTCTATGACTTAATTGATTGAGATAAGTCTTTGAGTGAACTCTAAAACTGGTCACATTTAGACTAATATTTCAGATTCATTACATTTTCTATTAACATTAGAATACCGATAAAGATAATCTATCACACAGATGTAAGTGATGTAAACGTAATGTGTTTTAACGATTGTATCTAATACATACAATAATTAGCGGAAAGTATATATCTGTGATAGTGATGTGACGTTATCACCAACATAAAGCTTTAAAGCTTCTCTAAGTCTCAATACCAAACATTTTATTACTGTATTGCTCGAATCACACAGAGTCACTCAGTTTTCCAGGGATGTGTACTATTCTTCATTGCCTGGAACTTAAACTTTCTCATTTTCACATTCGCATACTAACATAATAAGTTTTTAATTGCAAAAGATAAATTTGAGAATATGTGCTACATGTGTGCGATTGAGGTTAACAGGGTCAATTCTATAGCCATAAAATGCAATATGAATTATACGGTCTACTATAGTAAGTAGATGCTAGTATAGAGGTAGTAGGTATTACGACTCGAGTTAGTAGCGTGTGAAATAAGATTAGGTCATGTTATGGATATGTAGTTCTTGTCGTTTTACGTGGGGTAAGCTCTAAGTAAACTATTGTAGAAACGCTATGGTTCGTTCATGTATCTGTAATAAGTAGTAGTCAGTAGTATAGTAGTAAGTAGTAGTAGTAAGTAGTAATTAAGTAGTAGTAGTAGTAGTAGACGTTTAGTTAGTAAATAGAAATGCTAATTGAAAATTTCTTCGACAAATTTAAAATTGATTTCTAAACAATATCCTTCCCTTCATTCTTTTTCATACGTAGCTGTAACACATCATAATTATTTTTAACTTTATATAATTTTAACTCTCTTAAAAGACCCATGAGTTTTCTCACTACAATAGACAAAACCAAGATAAGTTAAAACTCATGGGACTCCATCATCACACAATTAAATATATAGAAGTAAACAAATCAATATAATAGATAATATCATATAATCACACACTCACATAATCAATATCATACCATAATTAATAACTCCACTTATATAATAATAATAATTATAGTGAAATATAAATTAATATAATAAATCATATAATAATAATAATTCATAATAATAATAATAATAATTAGAATAATATAATAAAATATAAATAAAATAAAATATCTAAATATAAAAATATAAATATATAAAAAATAAAAATAAAATATTAATAAATAAATAATAATAATAATAATATAATAATAATATAATAATACACTACACTAATAATAATAATATATGCTCATAATAATAATAGATAATAAGGTGATATACATTTTAATCTAACATTAATTCGGTAATAATACTGGATAAATTTAATAATTAATATTTTATCAAATGTACATAAATTAAATACTAATTAAATAATATAGTAATTATACATATTTACTAAATTTTACTTAAAATTATGACTCAGAATATTAGCCTAAGAAACAATAATGAGAAAAACATTTGATAGATCGTCTATTGATTACTATAAACAATACATTAAAAAAATAAAATTATAATATATAAAAAACTCAATAATAGTAAAAATTAAGTCACAATGATTATGAGAAGTAATAAATGGACTAGAGTATAATCCAAATAAAAAAATGAATATAAAATAATTATATAATAAACAGATAATCATAATTATATTGTATAATAAATAAATTATACACTCACAATAATAAATAAAAATAAACTTAGAAAAAGTAATATTAAATTACATAATAATGGAAAAATAATAAAAAAATCAAGCTAAAATATTCAAGACAATAATAAAAAGGAAAAAATAATAATAAATTAGCTAGAAAAACTAACTGAAAATAGAAAAAACAATAAAACAAAATTAATAAAAAAATAAATGAAAAATAGGAAATAAATAAAAATAAAATGAATAACGAATTAAAAGATATAAAATTTAACACAACAATCAAATAATAAATAAAAATATTAATAAAAAAAAATAAAAAATAAAAATAATCAATAATAAAAATATAAAATAAAATATCAAAATAAAAAAAAATTCATAATGATATACAAAATAAATATAGGTAAATTAATAATCGAAATTAATTATATTTATTACATAATAATGATAATTACATATATATATCATATAATAATAATTATATATAATATTATTCTATAATAATTATTAATAGTAATACAATGACTCAGAGTAATTCTAATAATATAATTATATATTTAATATCTAATTCCATCGATATCAATATAAAATTAATAATCAAACTATTAGAACTAATATCTGAGACTAAATAAATTCATACTAAAAACAATAAAAATTGCCATTAAGAATACAGTACATCAATCTTCATCTAATATACAAATAATAACACTCAAGTCAGCCCGAGAGCGGGGCTCAGATATTCATGAAATCGATATATGTGTGTGAGCCGTGTAAGGAAGTGGAGACACCTATGATATATATCACATAACTCACATCACATCTAGGTGTTGATACGTTGAGTATCGAGAGTGTTTATATAAATTAGTATATTTCAAAAAATCTACTAATACTATATTAATTTCAATTATTAGTATGTTATATTGTGGTTAATTGAGTTACATACTGATAATGTTAATTTATGAAATTGTGTCCTTCTTTATATTGCCTTATACTAAATTTTATATCATTTATATGCTTAGAAATGAATTTTCTGCTATTATAATATGAGGAGGATCCTGACTTCTAATGTCATAATAATTATACATCTGAAGTTATGAAATTATAATTGTTGAGGGTGGTAGGAGCGTCGTAATCTACACAAGATTAATTGGGATCGGATATATGTGCTAGATATATCTTCAATACTTATTATATTCATACATCACTCTTAAATAATTATCTATATTATATTCACTCACTCACACTACTATATATTAATAATAATAATAATAATAATATAATAATAATAATATAACTCTAATCAATAATCAATAAATCATATACTCTGTAATCATCTGTAATCACATAATTAGAGAGAATATCAGACATTGAAGCTATATTCAATGGAGTCAATATAGAATAAATATAAATAACTATTACCTTCTAATTACCTAGAATCAACTACTAAAATAATAATTTATAATAATACTAAAATTTTATAATCAATATATATAGCTGATACCTCGAGTAATCTTTGTTCAAGAAAACAATACTCTTACATCATTGGGAACAATAATATAAAATAATAAAATACAATTAAAATAATACTAATATAATATATTATGATATATAATAATAGTAATATATAATAATAGCATAATAATATAATAATAATACAATAGACGCAACATATATAATAAGCACTAATAATAATAATAATAGTAATAATATAATCAATCATTATCTCAAATATAAAAATGATATAAATGATAAAAGGAAATACAACTATAATAATAATAATACTAAATAAGTCTAATAGATTAATAATTTATGAGATTATACGACATGCATAACTTGATAAAAAATATAATTATAGTGATCTCATTATGCAATAAAAATCCATAGTATATACAGACTTATAATTAGATAAAAAATTTAACTTAATATAATTTATGAAATCTAATATAATCTCTAATTAAAATATATAATAATATATAAATAATCTTTATTATAATGAAATATAATTCTATTATAATAAGAAATAAAAAACAATAAATTACTTATTTTCTAATTAATTTATATAATATAATAATTTTATATTTTCTTGAAACAAATGCTTCCATTTATTTATTTATTGTGGTATTTCTGATTTTCAATTTTATTTATCTTATATTATTCTACTATATGTTATAATTTTATTAATCTATAATTACTAGATATATAATTATAACCATTTTATATGTGAGAAGGAATGAAATCTTATAAGGTGATGATTTTTGGCATGGATTACTTCTGAAGATTGCTTACTAAATCTGAATAAAAGACGTGAGTTAGTTCATATTAAAGAAATATATAAAATCAATACATATAAATAATAAATACACTATTATAATTGAATTATAACACACAAATATATAATAAATAATTAATGAAGAGATAGTTAATGATAAAGAATTTTAATAGATCAATAATATAGATGAATGTACTAATGTAACAATTAAACGAGGATGATAGAGTAGTGTGGCGAAAACACATAATTAGATTATGAATCGCACTAATATATACTATTAAATATAATTATATACAATACTTTATTAGTAAATTTTTAATATAATATATTAAGTGGAATTTAGTCTATACTTTAATACTGAAATTCTAATTTATGAAGTCTGATGACCATTGATATATCTCCATTGTTCAACATTTATTATAGAATTATATTATAGCATTATAATTATAATTATAATAATATAATAATAATAATAATAATTAATAATTATAATATATATAATATAATAATAATAATAATAATAAATCATAATCATAATAATCATTTAAAAGATCAATCTAATAAAAATAATAAACATTAATAATATTAATAAAATACAATAATAAAATAATAATAATATAAATACATATAGTCGAAAATAAAAATAATTAAAAAATATTCTATTAATATTTACGAAATTTAAAGCTAGGAATAAATGGTTATTAGATATATCAGAATAATAGTTACATCGAATAAATAAGGGTAAATGAACCGCTCTGATTCCACAAAATATATACCATGGGTATAGCACATGCCTAACTGAGGTGTTCTTGAAGCTATAGTGGATGCACATATCTCGAATGATTTATAAAAATACATACTATATATTAAATTTTAATCAATATATAATATAATTTCAATACTAATGAATAATTTATTAAACTATGAATAAAAACAAATATTTGAATAATAACTAATAAATAATAATCTAGATCATAATCTTTATACTATCAATAATATTATTAAGGATCATTGCAGTTTATATGAGGTTATATTTCGTTGATTATATTACCTATTACTATTAATGCGATGTTATTATTGATCAACATTTATTATTTATTGAAGATATTACTATTTATATTATATATATCCTGTATTGATTTACACTGTATAGCTTACTAATTTTATTATATTATCTACTTTATAATTTTAACCTAATTTAGCATTTGTTATGGTGCTAAATCATAGATATTAAAAACTTTTGATAACACCGTTAATAGGACTTATGGACATTAACTACTAGAATATCTATTATATATTATATTATTAATATAACAATTTAATATTATCTTCATATTTAGATTTGTAAGATAAATCATTAATTATAATAGTCTATATAATTATATATTTATAAATTATCCTTATTGAATCTATCTTCTATCATTATTTTATAGATCGAATACAATATTTCTTAAAGGTTTTAATGTTTTAAGAAATCTTTAATTTTATGTTTAATTTAATTATTTTCACTTTGTGTATTTAATATTTGTTTTGAATATATTTTTAATTTTATTTGTGTATTTTCAGGCCATTTAAAATAAATTTCCATAATTTTTAATTTAATGTTAATTTTAAGTGTTATAGGTGTTTCTATTACTAGTATGTATCATGATATTTTTATATTATCTAATTATAAATCTTATAAATATATATATCCTCAATTATATATATTATTATATTTATTAAGTATAAATTTCATTAATTATATAACATCTACTATCTTATATCATTTAATTATAATTATAATTATATATATTTACCATATATAAACGTTTAATATGATACTTAACTCAAAATCAGAAATATAATACTCATGACTATCATCAATTTACATATATAATAATAATATCAAATAAAAATCATATATATCTCATATTTCAATAATATAAATTAATAATAATAATGAATAGATATATTAACTAATAATAATATCTATATTATAAGATAATAATATAGTATATGAATAGATATTGTTGTTAACTCTTGTCTACATTTTTTAGCGGTTTATTACTACACTCCTGAATTCATTATAATCTTGTGATATAATTATAGAATTACTTGGGGGTATTTAAATATCTTCCGGTAGGTTAAATTAATAGATTTACAACCGCAATCAACTATATGTGTAGAAATTTTTAAAATAGCATTATAATTATAATTAATTAGTATTATTTAATAATGATAATAATAAATTACAGTCTTCAATTATTCAACTATTTAACCCTCAATATATCAATAAATAATAATAATTATAACATATTCAACAACTATTAAAAATATCACTAAATTATAATTATAAAGCGAAATAAAGCTAATAAAATAATAATATATAACATAATATATATATTTCAATATTAATCAATAATATATAATATAATCATATAAAAATACCAATAATATAATAATAATAATTATAAATTTATATATTTCATTACAATTACAATTCTAATTGTTAAAATTACAGTGTCCTGAAAATTGAAAATATAACATTAATAATATCAAATTTTTTAATTATAGTCTATTATTAGAGTAAATATAAATCATACTCATAAATATATCATCAATCAATAAATAATAAAAATATAATAATCATCACATAATAATAATTAATGATAATTACACTATTTCCATAGATCAATGAATAAAAATAAGAACTTAGATAATTTAATAATAATTATCAATTAATAATGTTTTGATTAAAAAATAATAAACTAGATAAAAAACTCTATAAATATTCATATATTCTTATAATATAATAATAATAATGTAATGTGAGAATATAATATAATAATAAAATAATAATGAATAAAATAAGTAATAATAATAATAATAATGCAATATAATACGAAAATATAAAATAATATATATTTAAATTTAATAATAATAATAATAATAATAATACTCTTAATAATAGATAAAACAAATAATAATAATAATAACTTAGACTATAATCATACTTCTAAGATATGTCTTATTTTAAAATATTGACGAAGTAAAAGAATGTTGCAATATTATATTTTTATACTTTAATATTTTATATCTTAGCTTCACTATTTTTAATATTTATATTTAATAGTTTTATATTTAACTTGTATTTATACTTTATAAGCTAAAAATCTTATTTTACCTAAAATTATTACTAGAACTATTACTAAAATTATTACTAAAATTCATTTAATATAAATAACACAAATAAATAAAATAAAAATAATAAAAATTTTTATTAATAAATTTTTGCAATAAATACTTCATAAAAGGCATCTAAGAATTTGAAGACAATTATAATACATTTCCATTAATTTTAAAATAAATAAACAATAATACTAAAATAAAGTACATTAAACTTACCTATTAAGGACAATTTTAATAATCAAACAAAAATACATCAAAAAAAATTATCCAAAAAAATAAATAAAAAAACAAAAAAATAATTAAAAATAAATAAAAAAAAAAATAACTAATAAACAATAATAAAAAAATAAAATAATGACTCTATAATTTTTAAATGGAAAATAAAATAAAATAGAAAATGAAAGTGAATATAAATTATTAAACATAGAAGAATAAATCTTATATATTAAACAATAAAAATAAATATAACAAACAATTAATAAGAATTACAAATATAAAAATAAAAAAATAAAAATTCCATCAGCAAAATCTTACATCCATAATTACATCATAGCCAATGAATAAATGTAATTATGTGGTAATAGTATTAACGATAATTGTCATTATAGATTGCATCAACACCATAAAAAAAATAATATTATTATAGATATTATATTACATTTGAATTATAAATTATAGTATTATATTATTAATTATAATTTTATTTAATATTTAATTTTAATTTTAATTTTAAATTTTAATTTAAATTTTAAATTTTAATTTTAATTTTAATTTTAATTCTAATTATAATTTATAATTATATCGATAATGATAGATTATTATATTATCCATTATAATGTAAATTATAATATATAATATAATTATAAATTATATTATAATTAATACAATTATAATTAATCATTATAATTATAGTTTATTATTAATTATAAATTATGAGCTACTAATAATAATAACTAATATTAATTAATAATAATTAATAGTATTCTTATAATATAACATAATAATAATTATAGATAATATATATAAACTAATAAATAATATAAAATAATAATAAAAAATATATAATATATATAATAATATTTTAAATAAATATAATAAATAATAAAATAAATAAAAATAAAAATAAATAAAATAAAAAATAATAAAAAAAAAAATAAAAATAAAAATAAAAATAAAAATAAATAAATTAACAAATAATAAATAATAATAATAATATAAAATAATAATATAATATATATAATAATAATAATAATAATATGATAATAATAAAAATGATTTCTTATCTTAGCTAAATTTACGATTATATGTAAAAAATATATTATTATATTAATAACTGCAAGTAAAATTATATTATAATTATATTATTTATATTAGAATAAAAATATAAATTATTTATTTTAATTAGAATATAATTATATTATAAATATAATTATAATTATTGCTTATTACAATTACAATTATAATTAATTATATTATAAATTAAAGAAAATTATAATTTTGATAACAATTAGAAATTACAATACAATGACAATTTAATTTTTAATTTTAATTTTAATTTTAATTTTATTTTATTTTAATTTTAATTTTAATTTTAATTTAATTTTAATTTTAATTTTAATTTTAATTTTAATTTTAATTTGATAATCAGTGGAATCTCAACGTACATTTTTTAATATTCAAGTTATGTATACAAATTTATGTAACGTATGACGAAACATAATGATTAAAATCCTAGAGTTAATAAATTAATAATTATAATTATAATTCATAATAATTATTTGATAATTATAATTAAATATTTATTATTTCTAGATTTCACTCATAATCTATAATTATAGAGATATTACTATTATAATTATAATTATAATAATAAATTATAACGTCAGATTGAATAATTACAATAATTAATATAATAATAAATAATAATAATAATAATAATAATAATAATAACATAATAATAATAATAATAATAATAATAATAATATAATAAAATATAAATAATTAATAATAATAATAATAATATATATAAAGTCATAACAATATAAATAATATAATTATAAGATTAGTACGTTGATTATAAATATTTCTTTTGTGCTTGTCCAGACTAATTATAATTATAATATATTATAATTATAATTTATAGTTTATTATTAATAGCATTAACATAATTATAATTATAAGGGCTACATTACCTTTATAAATGTATGTATAGTAATTACCCCAATAATGACAATGAGAACTTAATTAATTATTCTTTTTCTAATATTATAATAAAATTTAATAATAATAAATAATAATATAATAATAATATAATATAATAATAATAATAATATATAATAATAATATAATGATATAATATAATAATAATATTAATAATAATAATAATATAATAATTTATAATTATAATTATAATTTATCATTACAATTCCGATAAAAATTTACAATTACACAATTACAATTACAATTATAATTATTAATTATAATTATAGTTTCTATAATCAATTAATAAATAATTGATATGAGTAATATAATATATTTGCAAATACATAATTCAGAATACTATTTACTAATTAGCATATGTTATGATAATAGTTCTTTAGCCAGCAAGATAATTAATAATATTAATAATAATAATTCCAAGAAATTTAATGATAATAATCATATAATTACTCATTATAATAAATAATCAAGCTAAATAATAGATCACTAAATAATATAATATTATATTGTTTGAATAAGTAAGAAAAAGTATACATTTATGTAAATAATAAATAAATATCTTATTTTATTTATTTATATATTATATAATATATATAAATATTAATATTTACCAATTAAATTTTCAATGATTATAATAATAATAATAAGTAATAATATAATCAAAAAATTTAATATTAAGAACATATAATAATAAGAAGAATAACAATGCCCATCCCTTATATATCCTTTTCATTATATATTTTAATACTTTATATTTTATTCATGTATATACTTACTATACTTAGATAATGTAAGTATTTATATTTGCTAGTTATATTTTTACTCAATTTATAATTTTTATTCTGGAAATAATAGTAAATTATTTTACTATTTTTAGTATTTTTTAATAATAGTATACTAAAGTATTCTTAGCCTCTAGATGAACATTAAATAAAAAAAAAATTGTAAAATAATAATATAACCATTATAGTAATAAAAATAAAAGTAATATGCGCTTCATAAAAAAAATAATATTAATAACAGAATAATTAAAATTAAGAGTGATGAATATAAAATTAAATTAAAAAATAATAATATATAATAATAATAAATAATAATAAAAAAAATTAATTAATAAATAAATAATAAAAAATAAATAAAAATATTAAAAAATATTAATTAAATAAAATATAATAAATAATTAAATAAATAATAAATAATAAATAATAATAGGAGATACACAATAAAATAAAATAATAAAAAATATAAAATAATAAGATAAATATAAAATAAAAATTAATAAAAATTGAAATGAAATTAAAAATAAAAAAAATAAATTTAATATAAAAATATAAAAATATAATAAAATAAAAATAAAATAATAAATTTATTAATTATAATATAATAATAGCAAGATAATTATAAAGTTATTCAATAATGTAATTAAAATCCTTTTGTATTATAAGTGTTGTATATAATTATAAATTATATAATTATAACTCTAATTAAAATTATCACTTTTATATATCTATTATAATATAATATACATAACCAGTAATTATAATTCAAAATAATTTTAGATTTAATTTAATTTTAAATTATAAATTACATTTTAAATTTTGTGATGTTATATTTATATTATAAAATTTACAATTCTATATTAATATAATTATTAATTTTAATTTTTAGATAATATAAGTATAATTTAATAAATATAATTATTTAATTTTAATAATAATTTATAGATTATATTAATTATATTATTAAATTATAATATATATAATTATTATTATAATTTAATTATAATAATAAAATAATATAATATATATAAATAATAATAAATAATAATAACTAATAATAATAATTAAAAATAATAATAATAAATAATAAATAATAAAAATATAATAAAATAAGAAATCAAAATAATAAAAATAAAACATAAAAATACATAAAAATAATATAATAAATAATATAATAATATATAAATAATATTCTATTAAATAATAATAATGTTAATAAATATATAATAATATTGGCTAAAACTAACTACATTATTTCTTGACAAATATATTTTGATAACATTGTAGTTAATATAATACAATATTAATATAATAATATAATATAAATAACTATATATAATAATTATAATAAAATATATATAATATAATAATTAATAAATATAATTATAAATTAAATTAAATTATTAATAATATAATAATAAAAATATATAAATTATAGTAATTAAATAACAATTATAAATTATAGTAATTGAATTATAATAATAATTCTAATATTATCAGACTACCAATTATATAGTTAAAAAATTATATATTACTAATAAGCATTACCTTAAATTTATTTATAATTACGCAAATTGAAAATTATTAACTATAGATATATAATATATTATAAATTTAATAAATTAAATTAGACTTTTAATAATTATTTGAGTAAGTTTGAGTGTGTTAGTGAAATTATAGAATGTATTTCTTTATTAGTGATATATAATTTTGTTTCTTTTATAATTAAATTATATTTATTATATATGCATGCTTGTATTGATGTTATAATATTATATATCTACTAAGGATCAATTTACATTCAGCAATTAAATTTCAATTATAAATTATAATTATAATTTATAACTAATAATTATAATTTTAATTTAATTTTAATATTTTTAATTTTTAATTTTAAAATTTTAAATTTTAATTTATAATTTAATTTTTATATTTTAATTTTAATTTTAATTTTTAATTTTTTAATTTTAATTTTATATATTTAAATTTTAATTTCAATTTCATTTCAATTTTAATTTTAACTTTTATATTTTATATAATTTGTAATTCTTTTAAATTATACACTTAATTTTATTATTAAACTACTAAATTATAGTTATATAATTTGATATATATATATAATCATATTATATATATTATAATATATATATAATTATATAATTACCATTACCAATTATAATTAAATAATAAATATAATAATATAATTAAATAATAATTAATAATAATAAATAAATAATAATAATCAATAAAATAAATTTTGGTAATAATAGCCATTAATAATAATCTATATAATATATATTAATAATAATAATATAAAAAGTACATAATAAAATTACTTTTTTCATTATATGTAAATTATAATATGTGTGTAATTTATATATATTATAAATATTATATTATAATTAAATAATATTATTTATTTAATAATATGGATAATTTATTATATTATAATTTATAATTATTAATTATATATATAATTATAATTTATGATTATTATAAAATATAATTTGTTAATTAATTTAAAATTATATTATATAATTACAATTACAATTTATAATTAATAGTATAATTTGATAAATTAATAATAATTAATAATATAATTATATACTAAATTTGTAATTAATTAACTATTAAGGATAATAATTAATAATATTTATTTAATAAGCAACATTTAAATATTATAATACTTATTAGTAAATTTCATAATATAATTAATAATTAAAAAACATTGGTTATCATTATAATACTTATTCAAAATCTTTTATCAATTCCGATATCAGCAATTACAATTATAATAAATATATAGTTATATATAAATAATAATAATAATAATTAAATAATTAATAATAATAAATATAATTAATATAATAAATTAATAATATAATTAATAATAAAATATAATAATAATAATAATAATAATAAAATAACTAATACTAATTACAATAATAAAAATAATTTCTAGATATAACAATTAAAAATATAAAAACTATATAATATCAATTAATATATAATATATAATAATATATAATAATAATAATTAAATAGATTAATTATAATATAATAATAATTAATTAAATTATAATATAATAATAATAAAATAATAATATATAATTATATAAAAATAATAGAATATAATAATTAAAATTAATAATATAATAAAAACAATAATAAATATAATAAGATTGTTAATAAGAGTATATAAATAAATAATAATATCTTTGTTTTATATTTATATTTATATTTATTTTTATATTTATTAATATTTCATTAATTTTATATTTATATATTTTATAAATTTATATTTATTATTTAATATTTATATTTTATATATTATTTTAAAATTTTATTCTTTTAAATTAATAATATTTGTTCAATATTTGAAATAATGACTTATATATATATATGAAAATGATATTATATATTATTTTCATATGTTTAAAACATAAAAAATAAAAATAAAAACTAATTAATATTATAATAATATATAAAATAATAATATTAAAAATAATATTATCATAAATATAATATATATAAAAATATATAATAAATAAAAATAATAATAATACAAATATTAATAAAAATATAGTAAAATAATAATTCAATATAAATATATATAAAATTATAATATAAAAAATAATATATTAAAAAAATAATACAAATTTATTTTATAAAAATAATAAAATAATTAATAAAATATAATAAAAAAATAATAAAAATAAATTAAAAATAATATAATAAAAAATAACAATAAATAATAAAATAATGAAATAATAAAATATTGATAAAACATAAAAATAAATAAATAAAGAAATAAAAATCAATTTATAAAAACTTTAAAGAAAAATATAAAATGAAAATAAATATATAAATAATAATCAATATATAATAATTAATAATTAAAGTAATAAATAATATAATTATAATTATATAATAAAATAAGTTTAATCATCAATTATTTCATTATAATTTCCAGAACTTTAATTAGATCTGTCAAATTATAAAAATTGTCATATTCATAAAAGTTAGGTAATTATAAATATATTTAGATAATAGGTATTAACCCCCATTGACATGTTAATGCTATTAATATAGGGTATATTTATATATATATCATAAAATTAGAAAAATACAAATATATTCTTTTAATTAATTTATTTGAAAATTAAAAATTAGGTTATGTTTATAAATTATTAAAGTTATAGGTTATAAAATATAAATGAAATTTAATAATTCTATATATAATACATAATCCTGTATTATTAATCCTTAAATTATAAATTCTTCTAATATTTTGTAACTTTATTATCAGAAAAAACACAGTATATATCCACCAACATTGTTAATACATCATCATTATATTATTATTATTAAATTTATTTATTAATTAAATTTTTAGAGTTCTTCACAATTTTGCTATAAATGGTTCTTATTATTCATAATCTTTTAATATTGCTCCGTTATATTTATTTATATATTAATTATATTTAATTTAATTGGTAATTAATTATTATATATTATATTCACAATTCTGCTTTTATTCTATATTTATATTGAGTTTATATTGGTTATAGTTATATTATTCTATTATTGTCATAAGAGATATTTATTATTATTATATTATTATTATTATTATTATTATATTTTGAAAGAATGATTATTTATTATTATCATTTATTATTATAATTTATTTATTTTATTATTATATATTAAATATTATTATTATTAATTATTATTAATGTAATTCTATTAATTATTAGTATATTTATTTAATATATTATATTATATATATAATTAGATTAATTATTATATACACTCATTACTATTATATAATTGATTTATAAGATAATTATACTTATATTAATAATAATTAATTAAATTAAATATTATAAATATAATATATTACTATTAGTATTGTATAATTACTATACTAAAATAAGATAATTTGTAGTTATAAATTGAGTAATGATATAATTATAAATATATATATATCTTATATTATTATAATAAAATATAATAATATATATTAAAATATATATATTTATTATTATTATATAAGTCTATGTAATAATATAATATAAATAATATCACTATATAAGCTAAAATTTTAGATTATTAATATGAATTCATATAATTATATTAATGATATATTATAAATTAATTTAATATTATATAATATTAATTTCATTAATTAATATTTTGAAATGTAAAAATTATATAATAATTTATTATTTAATATTTTATAATATTATTAAAATTTTAGAATTTATAATTAATATATTGAATATATATTATTATTAAATTATGTTATTTATAATAATATTCAAGATATATATTATAATATATAGATATATATATATATATATTATTAAAAATAAGTAATAATCATAATAATAATTTATATGTAGATTTATTATATATTATACAATATACATTTATAATTTAATATTATATTAATAAACGGAAACATTTTTTAAATTATTTTTATTATTAAATTAACCCATAAAAAATATTAGTTATATTATTATTATTTTATAGATATATTACTATATATTATTATTATTATTATTATAATTATATATTATTAAATATAGTATTCTCACTTTCTCATTATAATTAAATTCTTGTGAACTTATTAATATTTGGTTTGCTAATATGGAGAATACATGACATTATCATTGCTATAAATAGAACTATTCATAATTATATTCATAATTTATATATTATTTATAGTATTTGATATATTAATCATATGATTATAATATATACAATAATTTATAGTTAATATTATTAAAATTAATAAGTTATTATTAGTACAAATATTATAGATTATATATTATAGATATTTATTTCATAGATTTATAATTAAAGGAGTTAATTATTAGAAAATTGAAGAGTGTTTAATGTTTAAAAGCGATGAGTAAAATTTTAAATATTATAAAATTTAATTCGCAATTAAACTTAGCAATAATAAATTAACAATTATTTACCATAAAATTAAATCATAAATTTAAAATTATAATTATAAATATTATAAATTATTATATTTATATTCATTAATAATATATATAAATATAATTATAATAATATATATAATTATATTTATAATTATATTATATAATTTATAATTATTATAATTTTATTAATTATTAATATATCTCATTAATATATATATTATATAGTATAATTATAAATTATATTTAAATTAATATTTAGATATATTATCATTTTAAAATATTATTAAAATATATAATATAGATTAATATATTACAATATAATTTATAATTATAATATATATATTTTATAATATTTATAAAATTACATAAATATATATATTATATAATATTAATATATTATTATTTAATATATTATACACATATAATATAATATATATTAATTAGAATATAACATATAATTATTAATATATAGTAATATATTTATTATTATTTATTATATATTTATTTAATATTATTGCGATTAATAATTATCAACAAATTACTTAAGTATTTATTATTAATTTATTATTATTATTATTAATCCGGCTACTTTAATTATATTATGATATAATTAAATAATTATTATTATATTATTTCATATATATTTTTATATTTATCTGTTTATTATAAATTTTAATATTTTATTAATATATTTTATTATTTTTATATTATTCTTATATATTTTAGAAATATTTTATGTATTTCCATAGTTATTTTTTTCTTATTTTTATTATTTTTTATATATATTATATTTTATATATATTATATTCATTATTAATTATATCTTCACTATGATTATTAATAAAAATATATTTTTATTCATTTAACACATTAAAAATTTCTCATATTAATTATATTTCACAGATTTAATAAACGTATTTATTATTATATACTTATTAAACATTAAATAATTATTCTTATATAATTATTTATCTAATAATTTATCAATTTTTAATAAAATAAAACATAAATAAACAATTATAATATATTGTAACAGCATTAACTATAATATAATATAATAAATACATTAAAATATAATATAATATATATAAATTTAATAATAATATAAATTAATAAATTATAATTTTTAATTTATATATAATTAATACTTAAATTAAAATTATAATTTAAAACATAATTGAATTTGAATCTACATATACATAATATTTAATATATATAATTAATTATATATTATTTAAATAAATTTATTATTTGGGTAATAAATAAGTATGATAAATTTCTATTAATTCATTAAATATTAAATATCCACTAAAAATACTTTATCACTATTATATAGTTATATTTTATTAACTTTTATTAAAAAGTTATTTCAAATTTATTTTATCATTTATATATTATATTATATTATATTATTTCTTACGAATATATCACTCTTAAATTAACTATTATAATTAACTATATATATAATATATATATATATTGCAAAATAAAATATTTATCTTATAACTTTTTACTTCCACATAATATACTATTAATATTATCTATACTTTAAAATCAAATAATAATATAATAATATATAATATTAAGAAAATATACAAATATAAAACATAATAATTATTTATATATTTAATTAATATATTCTTTAATTATTATCTTATTAATGTAATTCGTAATTTAGTATAAAATATTTTAATTGTTTATATACTATAATTAAATTTATATAATTTATATATTAATTATATATTATATTATTATTATTAATTTTATTTTCTTTATTAAGTATACCTTTATTATTATTAAATATATTATTAATTTTTATATTATTATTAATTATATTTAGAATTATATTAAAATATTATTAAATATCCAATATTATATATTATTAATTCATTATTTATTATTATATTATATATTATTATTATTATTAATTATTATTATTATTATTATTATTAATTTATTATTTATTATATATTATCATTATTAATTTATATTGTAATTTATTTATTATTAATTAATTATTAATTTTATTATAATATTATTATTATTATTATTATTCTTATATATTAATTATTAATATATTATTATTATATTATCTATCTATTATTTATTATTGTAATTAATATTTTTACTATTTATATTAATACTTTATTATTATATTTAATTATTATTATTAATTATTATTATTATTTTTATTATTTATATATTATTAATTATTATTTATTATATATATTAAATTATTATATAATTATTATTTTATAGATATATATTGATTATGATTATGATTATATTGAATTATGAATTTTATTTAATTATTATATATTTTTTATTTATTATTATTATTTACTCTATTATTTTATATTAGTACTTAGTATTATTTAATTTATTATGTATATAGTATTAAAACATTTTTATTTATATTATTTAATATATTTTGTTAGTTAATGTATTGATATTAGAATTATATATATATATATTATTCAATATTAATATTATATACATTTATATATTAATAATATTATTAATTATATTAATATATATATATATTAATATTATATTATTAATTAATATTACTTATAATTTAATATATTTATTATATATATTTATATCTGCGTTTATAATAATTGATGACGTCATAGTATTGATAGATGTGAAGACGTTCTTAAGGATAATATGTATTAGTCATTATTACTATTTATTATTATATAATTTTATTATATTATTATGTAATTATTTAATTATTATTATTATTAGTATTAAAAATTATTATTATTTACTGTTATTAATCTTATACCAATAAATAAGTGTTGTACTATTTTTTTATTCTTGATAGTGTTCTTATATTATTATTATTATTATTTTATTAATTATTATTTATTATTATTATTATCTATTATTATTACGCCATTCCATGAAATGAATATTTTTTTATTATCATATTAAATTATTATTCATTATTAAGCAATTGTTATAATTTATATATATCATATTAATTATATTATCTAGTAAATATTAATTAATCATATTTATATTATATTATTATTATTTAAGTATATTAATTTATAAATTATATATTATTATTTAATAAAGTTCATTTCTTATTTTCATTATATTTAGTATTTTGAGATTTTTTTTTCTCAATTATTTTATTATTTAATTAAATGTATATATTATTTATTATTTTTATTATTATTCTTTTCTTACTTATTTTATTATTTATTAACTTTATTTTATTATTTTTTTTTTTATTTTATTTTATATTTTTAATTTATTTATTTTTATTTTTCTTTTTTTATTCTCTATTTTTTGTTTCCTTATTTTCCCCTTTTTTTATTCTCTATTTTTTGTTTCCTTATTTTCTCCCTATCACATCTTCTTATACTTAGCTATTCTTTTGTACTAAATTATTTTTGTGGTGATTATTTTTATTCATCTATTTTTTAATATTGTATTTTATTTTATTCATTATTATGTGGATTCTTATTTTTATTAATTTCTTATCTTTTTAATATATTTATGTTTTTCATTATTCATTTATTTTTTATTAATTATTTTTTACTTATTATTTTTTTAGAGTAGTATTATATTATTATCATTATATATTATTATTAAATTTTCTACATTCATTAATATCACTCTGCTTTATAATTAGTGAGGTTTATCAGTTAATTGTGATATTTTTATTTCGGCACTACTATAATTTTGATTCACTAATATCATCATTTCTTGGGTCTACTCTAATTAGAGATTCGTGAGTTATGTATTATCTCTTTGTTTGTAATATATCTGCTATTATTCTATAAAGATAGACATTTGATATTTTTTAGTATATCAAGTTTTAGTAAAGAGCGTATTTAGTCACATTAATTTTAGTAAATAATCATTATTTAGGATAAATAATTATTATATATATATTCTCAAATATTCTTATTATTCAGAGTTATTAGTGTGTAGATTATTAATGTGGAGATAAATAGATTACATTGATATTACTTATATATTATTGAGTTATTTCATTATCTACTTTTCATCTTCATTTGAGTCATATTTGCATATTATGTCATCTATAATATTAGTGTGTGTTTATTATATAATTATTATTGTATTATTAATTTAATTATTATATTTATTATTTATTATTTATTATTATTAATTTTATTAATATTTTTATTTTTAATTTTTATATTTAATTTATTAATATTTTGATTTTTTATGTACTAGTTTTATTATTATTATTATTATTTATATTTAATTATTATTAATTAATATTATTATTTTTATTAATAATCTATTTATTATTATCTATTATTAATTATAATTATTATTATCATTATATATTATTATTTTTTATTTATATATATGATTTATTTATTTATTATCTTTCTATTATTATTATTTCTTTATTATTAATGTTATTTATTTATTCATTGATTCTCTTAACATTGCAGAACATTCTTATCTATCTTTCTTTCTATTTTCTTTTATTGTGTGTTTAAAATCATTGGTTAATTTATAATTAGACATTATAGATGATTAGTGTAATATATATTAACATTACTTATTTTTAATCTTAATATTATTGAAATATTATATCTACAGTGTTGTTTAGTTTATCTCTTTCATACATATATTCTATTAGTGTTATTATTTATAAATCTATTTATTTATTTCGACAAAAATTATTATAATAGTTTATTATAATATATTCAAGTTTCTCATTATTCTGCCATATCATACTTTACTACTATACTATCTTAAATCTATACTACTTACATTTACTACTAACTACTTACTATCATTAACATACTACCTACTTATACTATCTACTTATCTACTACAACGACTCAACTATCTTACTATTACTACTACTTTCTCACACTAAAGCGTGACTAACTCTATACTATACTTATATCTTATTACACTAATATATAATACTATTGGCCCACTTTGACACTAGCCTGCTTAACTCCTTAAGCTCCTCTTCCTTATTGGGATAACTTCCTCTACTACTTCCTCTTATCATTGTACTTAACCACCTCGTTATTGATTTATCCTAATCCACTCCCGATGCTCTATATCGCCCTGTTGATGGCAATAGCGATAACCTTAATTCCTCCCTTTTACTGTTAATATAAATACTTAATATATGGTGTATCCCGCCAAGGTTCTAATTCTTATCATCCATACATCTATATAATTTCCTAACTTTTTCTGCAAAAACGATTACTCTCGAACACGTACTTTACATAAAATTTAGGGGGGTTATTTCACTAGTATAATATTTATGTCAGAATGAACTTATAACCTCATACAATTCTTCTAACTCACTTCATAAATACTTGCTACCTATAATCTTTTTTTGCTTCTAGAGTTGCCTCACTCGATCTTACAAGCTTTCCGAGAGTACATTACTATATCCTAGGTATCCCGTGCATCTGGAATGGATTTCCGTAGCTGGGGTCACCATGATCAACTATTATGGTAATATTCACTTCATTTATAAAACTCTAACTTCATCTACATATCTCCTCTCATACTAGTAACTAACCTCCCAACTTTCTATTTCTATTTCGACGCTGTTTATATTAATCGGTGTGCTGCCTATGCATAATTAAACATTCTTTTAGTGAGACTTTCATCAAACTCATTGATAAACGAAGAGTAATATTTTTTGCCTCACTTCTGGTGTCTTAACACTATTGATGTCTATCGTAGATAGAGATATAGTGCATAGGACATCGTTGTCTTGGTTAACAGCATACCTGTTTTGTACTAAAAGGGTTATCGTGTTTGAGAAGGAGTATAGTAAAGTTATTGTGTTGATCACTCCAGAAACGTAGCTAGATAATCTAGAGATATATATTTTATCTTCACTCATCTTATACATATATAGTGTCATCATGATAAATAATAAGTGCAGTATCAGCTGTTCCATGCCTATAGAAGTCCAACTCCAAGGACAGAAAAAAATTGGAGACAGAATTTAATAATGCGGCACGATCATCATTTAACTCGAGGTAATTGAGAGAGAGTCTCATCTACCGAGCAGATTAGCCGATGTTATGCTAGGAGTAGTGTCTCTATAATTCTCCGACATTTACATAATATTTTGAATAATCCAGGTTCCGTCAAGGCGAAAACAATTTTAGTGATGGAAAATTGTTTTGGGGGGAGTTAATTGTTATATTACTTATTATTATACTGTGATTAGTATCAGAATTAGTGTAGTAGACAATTTCATATAATCCTAGTTAATATATATTATATATAGTTAGTTAACTAGTTATAAATAATTTAATAATATATGATACTTATATGCGTCATCATTATTAGTTTATATACTACATCTATTTATCTATATATTGGTATTATATTTATCTTGTTAATATCTTATATATTATTTTATATATAATATATATATATTTTATTATTTATTTATTAGTAGATATAATTACTTGATGGAACCTATCTATCCCTTTAGTTTACCTATTACACTATATTATATTTGGTATTACGGTTACTTAGTACTAGATTATATTACCTAGTTATCAAATACTCACTTCGACATCTACTAATAAGTATAACTTTAGTTTAGTATATATAAGTGATACTTATATATTTATGTATTCATTATATTATTATTAATACATTTATCAATTATATAGTATTTATTATTTGAAGTTTACTGAAGACTTATTATTCGTTTGTTAGTCGTAGTTTCTTTATTTATTTATACTATAATATTAATTAGGTATATATTCATATATATGAATTATTTATGGTTGTCTTACATATAACTTTTATTATTTATTCGTATATAATATATATTTTTATATAGTATCAAATAAGTATTACTGTAACTAAACTCAATAAGTTTATATGTATAAGTAACGTAATATATTAATATAAAACTTATATATATTATATAGTATTCACTCACAGTAGACGATAATTAATCAATCCTTATATTATTCAAAATTATATGATATATCTATATATAAGTATATATATCATTATATATATTATATATGGAATTTATGATATTGTATTAAATCCTTTATATATGAAATGAATTGGCGAATTTAGTTAGTGATAGGTCACTATGATATATCTATATTATATAAGATTTATATACCAGCTTATTATTTAAGAAGTTATCTTCTCCATACTTACAATTATATATAGCTACTACTTAGTAGAAATATAAAAATATTATTGTACTATAAAATATATAATATATTTTATGAATACATATATACACTATATATATATAATATATCTAATCTATATATATTAGTCTTATATATATATAACTATACTATATTATAATATATATACTTATAAACATAATAACATATATTGTCACTATTCTAATTTATAAGTCCTATATGATGTTGATATGTGGTGAAGTTGGTATTATGTGAGAATAATATATAATTTTTTACTATATTACTCACATCACTTATCTATATATATATAACATATAACATAATATAATATAATATATATATATATAAAATTGAATAAATATATTTTAGATATTGAGTACGATACCTATATACAGATATAATCATGTAATAACAATAGAGTCATTAATAACAATCTTTTATTATTTATCTACCAAAGATATATAGTGAATAATTATAAGTGGTAACCCCTAAAATATAATATAATATCTATACTCACCACAAATACATATATTAACTATATAAAGGGTTATTATATTTATAGTATATATATATATATATAATATATATAAAAGTTCTTTTCATAAACATTTTATAGAATGTAAGAGGAAAAGTTTATTAAATAGATGTTTTATTGATCCTAAATTAACAAAGTAGTATTATAGTAATGAATACAGCCATATCCTCCCATCCATTACAGTGATATATATATATATATACTATAACTGTGAGGTGTATTACATTACTAATTATATTACTTGAAGATATTTAAGGCTTTGTGATTGCTCTCAAATTCTTTATATTATTGGAAAGCGAAATTTGACATTTCAGTGTCTTCATATTATTATGTTGAGTGTAACTATGTTTGAATATTCTATTTCTTTAGTCATATTTGTAGTATATAAATTTATATATATAAATACAGAAACAATTATTATAATGATTATAAATTCTTTTTACATTTAGAAAGGTAGCTATATATATATATAATATATTACTTTATTCTAAAAGCTTTACTCGTGATTATAGAATACCTTAATATCTATACATTAAATATATATAACAATTATGAGATATATCCATAGAATTTTATATTATTCTTAGTGTACAACGAGTAAATTTAAAGTGAGAGTTTTTTTACTTATGCAACTTTAAACGCTCTAAATAATGTAAAACAACAAAGCTATTTAAAACCACTAAGGAATAAACCAGGGGAAATAAAATTTCTTTAAAAAAATTAAGCTGTTTACGTCTCTCCGAGAACTTATAACGTGATGGAGTGAGTCGGCTAGTCCAGGGATGTTTCCTGTACGAGTATAGCTAAGTCTCTCCTCAGAACAGCACTGAAAATAATTTAATTTTAACAAAATTAATAAAAACTAAAAACTTAAAAAAAAAGTAAAGATGTATATACCAGTAAAAGTAACAAAAGGCTACAAGAACATTTCGTAATCTCAATTATCTGTCATCAATAAATGTAAGTAATTGAGGCTATTAAGTTCGCTTTAATGTGTCTCGCTTTTAAGCGATACAATTTAAGAAAATCTTTTACTTTTTGAAATTACACTTAATAGAAATGAAAAAAGATTCCAGAAATTGATTTAACAATTTTTTTATGTGTTCGATTCTCTCTCAAATACAAGAAAAAGTCCAGTCTATCAAGCTCGTCTTTATTGACGCATGATCATTTGAGATAAATGCATAAAAAGTGGATTACTTTAACCGCGATATTTCCCTCTTCTGAACTTCTCCTTTATGTTGAATAAACTAATACTACACCTTTGAGGGTGCATGGAAGTTTCACCAAAATTAAGAGTTTCGCACAATGACGCTAAACACAGCGAATCTATTATTGTAGAATCACAACACCACTCTCCATCTTTATTTTCAGCAGTAATTTTAGTACTTATTTAAATAGCTTTTTTGAGTTTACTTCTATGCGAGGGACCCATCTCAAAAACTAATATTTATATATCAAGATAACGATTTAAGCATAAAACTTGATGTCAAGAGTTGAGGTGACAAGGGAGATGACTTTAAATATTTTCAATATGTAAGGGATTGATGTTTCTCCGCTCAGTCTCAATCGCCGCAAAAAAACTAGAGTAGAGCAGTGTTTAATACTTTTCGTATAAATTAAACAAAATCGGGGACTCAGGTAGGCCCAATTTTTCCAAAAGAGATTCGTAAAGCATAATATATCCAATGTGTCTTATGATTTAGAAGAAAATATGTTGATTGGTATTGTTGAAAATTTCTCTAGAAAACATAGGGTTATAGAAAAAAACATATGATTATTGTCTTTAATGTATGAGAGGATGAGAGGGAAAAAAATGAAGCAATTGGTTAGTATGTGTGTGGGTTAGCAGAGATATCATACTTAAATATGATATAAAGAGTTCCCAGTTTGTATCTATATATTCACAAAATGTCTAAATAACTGCGAAATGCTATTTCCAATCACTTTGTAAATTCATGAGGGTAACTTGATTATAGTTTGGTGGTCACTAATCATTTAACTATCGTGTAAATAAGCATGACAATCCTGATCCAAAGAATGGATCAAAACGTAGGGTACTAGATGGTATAACTCTTGCACGATTCATCAGCAACATATTTTTCCATGAATTACTTGAGAAATATAGGGATCCATGCTAGTCTGGGGGAAGGGTGTTAGTGAAGGTAGTGGTTTATCACACTAACTTCGCATATATATAGGGGACAATATCTTGGGTCTAAGAAGGACTTCAAACTAGTGGACCTACCATGGACTTATGCCGCAGCTTGCCTTAGCCAAATATATTGTCTCATACAAAAATAATTCCACTCTTAGGAGTGGAAATTAAAAATTACACTCTCTTGAGAGCTACATTTCCCAAAAATTTTGTAATAATTGTTAAATAAGAATGTGGCCTAGCTTTTAGATGCTGCAATGATTTAGAAATTGCCTAAGCTTTTCATAAGATTAGATTAAGCAAAAACTAAATTCTTAAAACATATATGAAACGAAAAAAAAAGTATGAATACATGTTTTTCATCTGTCGGCCGTTGGATTGTCTCTTATCTTCGTCACCACTACTAAATAATTTTTAGCTATATTTTAATTTTGTTTTATTAATTTTGTTTGAAAATTAAATTTAAGTCCACTTACTTGCTAGTCCAAATTTCTTGTAGGAAAGGAGCACGTATCTCTTGCGTGTTAAAGTCTCGAAAACGTAAACCAAGTTTTTTCAATCATTCTTGTTTATAAGAAGTAGAGAATTTTTTATTTTCGCACACACTTGTTTATTTTTCTTAGTGAGTTTTAAATTACTTTGTCTTTGATATATTAGTTATTATTAATATATACTTATTATATTATATTACGTATATATATATATTATATAATATATTATATATATATGTATTATATATATATATATATATTATAGTATTATTTTTATATATGTAGTCATAATTATATATATACTATATATTATAATATATTATAAATAAGTTTTCTATTATGAGGGATTATTTATATAAAATATAATATATATATAATATATATACACGTATTATTTTAATTTACGTATAATAATGGGGAGCCAAGACTTATATCTTGGGTCTCCGAGTTTCCAATTCCAAGGTTAATGTCACCCTAAATATGCTTGCTTTATATTATTTACAATTGCACAAACATGTCTACTTTGTATTTTATGCCCTATTCACTGGTCAATTAATATTTACTAATCAGTATTTACATACTAATAGAATTATCATAGTAAGCAGTATATAAATTACTATATTATTAGGGGTTATGATTCTAATATAAAATAATACATAGGTTATATATTAATATAATATATATATATATATATATATATATATATAGTATTATATACTATATATATATATAAGTAGTAAGGAGAGGGAAACTGACGGCCAGTCCGTTAATCCGTTCCTTTTGCGCTTTTTTAGCGTTTGTCATAAATTTTATTACTAATTTTATGATCCATATTTGTTGTTTTTTTACTGCACACAATAGATTAAAAAAATAAAGTACTTGAGCACTACTTTTTTATTTCACTCACAGTTTTAGGCGAGGGTAGAAAAGGTAACCGCGATATAAATAAACAGAGATGTTATAAATAGAACACAGACGAGAGAATATAGTAAACGTGAAAGTAACGTTTTGACAGGGGAAAAGTGAGACGAGAAGTAAGCCAGAATTTGACGTCGCAAAAATCTTAGACAGCTCTAAAAAATAATTTTGTAATAAGAGTCATACTACAATGTGTATCCATTTTCTCAGCACTTTTGGCCGCTTTTTTGTAGCGTCTGATGTTCCAATTCAATCTCCAGCAGATCAGAGAAACACGACGGACCACTCCGGAGGCTCTTTGGGGATTTCTTCCCATTGCAGCCCCAATCGTTTCGCGCCTAAAAGAAACGGTCATTTCCGTTCTAAGAGGCAAAAGAATCCGAAGCGAAAAAACACTTTTGGAAGGTTTTGAAATTCCACACGTCCATGCCGCAGCTGACTCTGGAAAATTTCCCTATCTATATTTCATGCAGATTCTCTCTCGTAATGACGTTTGAAATTCCTATAATAAATGACAATAACTAGCGTTTTGGCAGTCTAGAGAAAGAGGAGTACAGTGAGACCCGAATTTAAAGGTCTGGAATGATCCGTACTTTTCCGTTAGGTTTTTTTGGCGAGGCCGTGAATCCCTCAAGAATGTTTTAGTGCTGACCAAAAGGGAGGTCGGTGCCGGAGCCCACAAATGGGGCTTTTTGGTGTGTGCGATCTGGCTTGTGCAACCAATGAATTCGAAATAGCATTGTAATTGGCATCGTTTTTTACTGGATTCCAATCGATTTATCGTGATCGATTCCCCCTAAATCGATGTTTAAATCGTGTATTATATTCTTTATAATCAGTTACTTCCTCCCCCCCCCTCCCCACCCCTACTCTAATACCCCCCCCCCACTCCCCCCCCCCCACCCCCCACCTCATCATACACTTACCTCTATCTATCACGTGTCTGTTGGCATTTATTAGTAATCTAATACTGAAAAATGTAATCGTAAAGTAAAAATAATTACAATAATTAAATCATATCGATATTAATGCGCTGTTAGTTAAATATAATCCTAATCATACTTGGGCGATCCATACTTCTTTTCGATACTAATGGATAAAGTGAAATATAGAAGATATATTTGCTTACAAACTTATGGAATTAATATATACTTATATGTGATAAAAGATCACAGTTTAGACTGATGTTTTTGTTGTACCGAGTTATAAGGTCACTAATTAGTTTATATATACCGCAAAAGTGGCGGGGGCACCTAAGTTGGAAGGGGAAAATAGATAATTGCAGGAATCCACTTAGTTGTCTACATATAGTATAGTCAAATTCGTCTTCATGAAACCCTAATTGAGATTAGGTTATATATTTTAATAAACGTATTTGAGGTACTATATATAATTAATATATCTCATAAAATATTATATTATGAGGATTGTGAGATTATTGTATTGATTAGACTAGATAATAATTAACTATATCTAGTAAGTAGGTATGAGACGTTAAGCCCCTAAAAAAAAAAATTAAAAATGATTACGGTTGTTAAAGATAGTATACTTCAGAGAAAGGTTGAATATAGGAGTCGGAGTCGGAGACGGAGACGGAGACGGGAAGGAGACGGAGACGTATTTTGGAACGACACCGGAAGGGGGGGTCTCAAGTTTTGAAAGAAGAAAGAAATGCACAGAGTGCAGAACAGGGAAGAAGAAGAAGAAGAAAAAAAGAAGAAGAGAGGAAGAATGAGGAAGGGAAGGAGGAAAGGGGAAGAAGAAGATGAAGAATGAGGAGGAGTATGAAGAGAAGGATTCAGAGTTTTGATTAGTGGCCCGGTGCGGTGGCCGAGATTAATTAACACAGGCCGTAATAACACAAATGTTGGTAATCTTTATATATGTTATCGATCCTGTAGATCTCGAATAATTAATGTTTCAGAACCATTCAAGAAAATAAAAAAAAAATAAATAAATTAATTCAATAAAGAAAAAAAATAAAATTTCTTAACACTTTTTTTATGTTTATCTTTTACAAATTTAACGTTTTTACATAGTCCTAAGCAGTAAAAATCAGGTAAAATAAATACTCACATCCCACCCACCCTCCCTGACCAAGTTGGTGATCTATTGATAACTATTGATCTATTGTCTATTGATTTAAGGTCAATTTTTTACTAAAATTGTCAATTTTTTACACATGACCCAAATCAGTAAATCAAGTATCACCCCCCCCTACCCTCCCCCCAAGACACTCATGCCAATTCATGATCTATTGATCTATTGATCTAATTGATCTATTGATCTATTAAATTCCACCAAAAATTTTTTACTAAAAAATTATTAAGGTTTCGGTGGACCTTAAATCAGTAAATCGTATCCAACATCCAAACAACCTACCCTTCCCGCTGATACACCTCACAACCTGGTCCCAATATGGCATCTAAATTGATCTATTGATCTACTGATCTCTTGATTGTTCTATTGATTTAAGTCAAATTTTTTTAACAAACTAACAAGTAATCAAACTTTACATCATACCTAATTAAATCAGTTAAATCAGTAAATAATCAATTGTTTAACCTATTCTCTTTTTATCCATTCATGATCTATTGATCTATTGATCTAATTGATTCTATTGATCTATTGACTATTGATTTTTTGATTAAAATCTTTTTAACATAAAAATTTGGGAACGTTTTACATACGCCGCCCTACAATTCAGTAAATCAGTAATCTATATATAACATCATCGCCACGCCCGCCACCTCTCTGTTCATCTTTATATATATGGACCTTGATTTGGCCTATTATGAATCATCCTTTGATCTATTTAATAAGTGATATTCAATTCCTGGGTTCTCTTCTCCATGGGTTACTCGCTCACGGATATAGTATTCGAATATAATACTTATTTATATGATACCGATATCTATCGGTAATTGATTCTATCGTTGATAATGACATTATCAAAACAATATCTAATCTGCATAAATACGGGGATCAAATTCATATTATATACATAATATTACACTATATATATAGATTAATACTTACAGTACGAATATATGTACTAACTTATAATGAAAATACAAAGTGTTTTCACCATTAATTAAAAGATTTACTTATGATATTATATATATATACTATTATATATATATATATGTCATTATAACATCCTGAACTAATGAAAAATAATGACAGGAGTAGAATATTGAACAAAACCTGACTACCATTAATATAGGTTTTATTATATAGTTTATATTATTACATGATGTATATAATAAGTGTTTTGGGTAATGTGGTTTGGTAATATGAACCTCTGGCTGTATACGCCAAGAATTATTTACAATAGACATAATATAGAGATATTCATATAATCGTAACACATTAATACATTAAGATGCATAAGAGTTATTGAATGTGCACAGTTGGTCGTAATGAAATGGGTGTTCCTTGTCCTTTGCTTATAACTAAACTTAGTTAGGTAAATAACTAATTTTTATTTTTCCAGTTTTCAGGACATTCTCTTGGCCAGTGACATCAGATTTAAGTCCGTAAATAACCCTATAGAGCATCAATCTCAAACACTTTTATTTATTTTCAAAGCATTATATCTCAATAAACTAGACTTTTCTGGTTCAAGCTTACGTAAGAATAATGACATAGAAGTTCCATTGTATAATTAACCCACATCTGAAAGCTAAAATGTATATGTTGAGTAAAAATAACATTTAGGATCCAAGTCACTTATTCCTAAGAGAGGCCAGGAACAGCACAACAACAGACTCACCACAACACTACTACTAAACAACATACGGTATTTTATTAAAGAAAATTGGAAGTTGTAGAAAAATTTTTACAACAGATGACTCTGTTTCGGTCTTTTGTTTTTCCATACGTGTGCGAAAATATAAATACATCTACACGTTTAAACGACACACACATACATCGATGCAGTCGTGTGAGCGGTGTATAAAATGCGATAACTAAAGGGGAAATGGAAAATCGTATAGAGTATAATATAAAATGTTTTATATATATAAAAAACAATATGTTTTAAATAGAAATAATAAATAAAATAAAAGAAAAATAGAAAAATATAAATATAAATTAAAAAAAAAATGAAAAAAAAAATTAATAAAATTAAAATAAAAAAATTAAACTAAAGTATATCTCACTAGGACGAAAATACGATCTGAATTATACAACAAATTAAATAAACAACGTTTTTAAAAATTATAAAAAAAAAAAAAAATGAAACACCAAAGTATTAAATGCAAAAATAAATAATTCCAAATAAAAATTATAAAAAGTTTAGAAAATAAATATATAAAATATATAAAAAATATATAAGAATAGGAAATGAAAAATACATAAAAAATATAAACAAATAGTAAAAAATAAAAAAAAAAAAATAAAGTTTAGGAAAAAAAATAAATTAAAACAAAAAAATAAAAAATAAATAACAAAATCGATGAAAATTAATATCACAAAGAGTATTTTATATATGAACTGTATGGCAATATAGTTTTAACTTTTATAAACAAACATAGTAAACAGTATATGCAATGTTTCAACTTTGGAAACAAGAGAGGACATATATATTAGTTTAACCGCTTTATAAGATAAGAAAGTAATTTCTTTCTGTGAAAAAATATAAATGTTAGTCTTCGACATTTAGAAAAACGGGTTATCTTTACATGATGCAATGCAATTGACGATATTTATCATTGATTCGCAGAGCAGAGAAAGATTGCGACATTAATTGTGAAAACAGCTAAGTACCGTAACTCGAACCTACTTAGAATAATGGAGCGACGAGGTCTATCAACACATACACACGTTAAACGACCAACATTTTTTAGGGGGGCTCAGTCCGATGTGGCTTGGACGAAGGGGAGACGTTTCATTACACAACCACAGCCGGGACGAGCGAGAATCGAGTCACACCACGAACACACACACACACAAGCGAGAACACACAGCCCGCGACAACCACACACAAAAGCCAAAGAGCGGGATTCCGGAGACCCTATCCTCGGAGGGGGGGATTAGTCTCCCTCGTCGTCCACCTCGAAGCAAAAGGCCGAGAGAACCCCGACTTGCCGTCTGACAACTACACGGGGTGGACTCACCCGTGGAGTATTCGTTAGTATGATATACCCAAGAAAAACATATAAATCCCGAGAAAAATGAGTAATTTTGGGACATTTTATACCGCACAATTATTCTATTTTCCGTACTACTAACACACACAACTAAATCAAACTTCAAACACGCAAAGTTTAAAAATAAAAATTTGTGAAAAGTTAAATAATGAGTTAACACAGAGACTATATAGCTTAGTAATTAATAACAAATAAATAATTTTCTAATGAATCTTTATATCACAATTTTAAACTCAACAATTATGGAAAAAATTCTTAATAAAAAAAATTAAACAAAGTATATATAATTGTATAATAATACAGTTAGAAAAAATTAAATTAAAAAATTAAAAATTAAAAAAAATTAAAATAAAAAAATTAAGACACAAAAGTATAAATGTCAAAATAAAACTTACCAAAAAAAAAATAAAGTTAGGAAAAATAAATTTAATAAAAAAATAAAAATAAAAATGAAAATATACAATAAAAATAAGAAAAAAAAATAGAAAAAAATAAAGTTAGAAAAAAAATATTTAAAAGATAAAAAAAATAAAAAATAAATTAAAATATAAAAATTACACAAAGTATTAAACGCGGATTAAAACTATAGTAAAAAAAAAAATGTAAAACAGTAATATAGGCATGTTTCAACTTAGGAAAAAAAATTATATTAAGTTACGTTAATAAAAAAGAAAATGAGATTTGAATATATAAATGTAGTCTTCAACATTTAGAAAAACGGTTTTATCTTTGTAAGATGCAATGCAATTGACGATATTTACATGTTAGAACAGAATCAGTTATGTGAACAGTAGTGTAATGAACTAAGAATAAATGACACAACCACATAAACAGACACATACACACCACACACACACACACACAACACACACGGACACACACACACACACATCACAGCCGAACGCTACAATAATTAAAAGTTTTTTTTTTTTTTTTTTTTTTTTATTTCACATCTACTTTTTATAAGGCTAACATAGCATCAGCTGAACTAAAAATATAATGTACTAAACGACAAACCTAAAGCACCTTAAGCACAGAACAAACTGCTAACATTAACAAAGTTCCACACTTGACAACTGTAAAGTAACCTAACATAACATACAAAAACCGTAACCTATTCACACATTTTTTCCAGCATGTCTTTAACATATCAATGTTAATTTTAATTAACATAGTACACATTTAAACAAAGATTTATTCTTAATTGACACTATCTTCTTCATCAAAAAGTGCAACCTTCGCCTTTCGATGTATAAAATCATTTGAATATGAATATAAACGTAGACATTACAAAAATTCTCGGCCAAACCTCAACATTACTCAACAAAAACTTACCTAGGCTCACGTTTACTAACACATCATCGTCAGTTAAACAGTAATATCTTACAAAAACATCAAATCATCTTCTCTAAGAAATAGTGTTATTTCCATCATTGGGTCAATAGTATATCATTTTAAATAACGGTTACTAAACTTACGAATAAAACAGTTTTCATTCGCAAGAGTAATCTAAAGCCAACAATTATCCGCTTCCGTGAGAAAACCGCAGGAGGATCGCGCCCGCTTGAAAAGGGTGTGATACCCTGCGAGGGGGGATGCACCCCGAAGGGGTGTGACAGCGGGCTTTTACCGCCTCCGAAGAATTTAGTGTCCAATTAAGGATAAATTCCTTTGTTAATGTTACTATGTTAATGTAAAATTTAACATTGATATGTTAAAGACTGCTTGAAAAATTGTAAATAGGTTTCGTTTTTTTGTATGTTGTGTTAGTTACTTTACTTTTGTAAGTGTGGAACTTTTGTTAATTTTAGCAGTTTGTTCGTGCTTAAGGTGCTTTAGGTTTGTAGTTGTACATTATTTTAGTTCAGGTTATGTTTCGTTAGCTTTATTAATGTGAAAAAACTTTGTTACGTTTAGCAATATATTCCTGTGTGTGTGTGTGTGTGGTGTGTTTGTGGTGTGTGTGGTGTGTGTGTGTGTTGTGTTGTGTGCGTGTGTCATTTTATTCTTAGTTCATTAACTACTTGTTTCACATAACTGATTAAATGTTCTAACAATGTACATTCATCGTCAAATTGCATTGCATCTTGCAAAGATAAACCGTTCTTCTAAATGTTTTAAGCTGAAACATTTATAATTTTTCAAATCTCATTTTCTTTTATAAACACGTTACTAATATAATTTTTTTTTCCTAAGTTGAAAAACACATGCATATACTGTTTAACTATTTTTTTTTTTATAAGTTCTTTTATTTTTTTACTTTCGTTGTATTGCAGTTTATAATTTTAATTTTTTTCTTTTTTATTTTTTTTATTTTAAATTTATTTTTTCTTACTTTATTTTTTTTTTTATTTTTTATTTTTTTTTATCTTTTATTTATATTTGTTTATTTTTCATTTTTATTAAATTATTTATTTTATTTAAAATTATTTTTTCCTAACTTTATTTTTTTTTTTTGGTAAGTTTTTATTCTTGCTTTATACTTTGTGTTCATTTTTTTTATTTTATTTTTTTTATTTTTTTATCTTTTATTTTTTTTTTTCTAAACTTTTATTTAAAAAATTTCAAAATCTTTGTTTTAATTTTTTTATTTTAAATTTTTAATTTTTTTTTTTATTTTTTTTTAATTTTAATATTTTATTAAAATTTTTATTTGTTTTATTTATTTTTGTTTTATTTGCTTTAATTTTTTTTATTTTTAATAAAAACTTTATTAAGTTTGTTGTGTGTGTGTGTGTGGTGTGGTGTGTGGTGTGGTGTGTGTGTGTGTGTGTGTGTGTGTGTGTTGCGTGTGTGGTGTGTGTGTGGTGTGTGTGTGTGTGTGTGTGTGTGTGTTTGTGTGTGCGTGTGTACTGTGTGAATATATCAGAAAACTCAGATCTTTCTATTACCTACTAGACATAACTGATTCTGTCTAACATGTACAATCGGCTTCAGATATTTCCCACCCACCTCTATTTAATCAAATATCGAAAGTGGCTTGGGTCCAATATTTTTTTCTTCAGAGTCCCCGCCCACATTTTGCATATATATATACTATATATATATATATAGTATATATATATATAAATTATATATAGTATTATATATATAGTATATATAATATATGTATATATAGTATTATATTTGTATATATATTTAAGTACTTATAATATATATATAAATATATGATATATAATTATATACATATATATAGGGATAATATTAATATATATATATATATATAATACTATAGTTAACTTCAAGTCAAAATTCGTTAAGTTCATTATGAGCCTAAC
>JABUQX010117644.1:0-2500 GCA_015478945.1 Trachelipus rathkii
CAATGTTTGCATACATTGATGATCTGCTCACCGCTAGCTCTTTCCCGGAAGAGCACACCTTACATTTACGCCAAGTTTTCACAAGGTTAGTTGAATACGGCATAAGTGGTAACACCCTTAAGTGTATGTTCGGTGTATCTTCACTCATCTTCCTCGGCCATACTATTTCTTGCGAAGGTGTCCGTCCTCATGACGACCGTGTCTCTGCCATCTGTTCATTTCCTTTGCCTCAGAAGCAACGTTAACTTCGTAGATTTCTCGGCATGGTGAATTTTTTATCACTGGTTCATCCCTTCGGTAGCAGAAATTCTTCGCCCTCTCAACTCGCTTTTAAAGCCTACTAGAAAGGGATCATCGAAGGGCAATCAACGGAAGATTGAATCAATGAAACGTTGAAAAAAATGATTGAGCAGCATTCCAAAGGCCAAAAAGGGTACGGAGGAATTCGAAAAGGCCGAAAGTGGTTATGATTGCAGTTTTGTGAACGTCGGCTGGGTTGAAGGGGATCTGGTAAAATGCTTTAACCAAATAAATTTTCGAGAAGATAGTGCATCCTAATAGCTTAGCGGTAAAATCCTGAATTGATGGACAGGATATCTATCAGGACCTGTTATAGCGTTAAAACTTCTATAATCGCCGGTGGGGCGATAATCTCCATTGGGTTTAAGAAAAAGAGGAAGAGGAGAAGCCTAATCTGAATTGGAAGGGCAAATGATGCCTTGTTGAAGAAAAGCATTTAGTTCAAGTTTAGCAGCTTGAAGTTTGTCAGGAGCGAGACGATGTGCGCGTGCAAACTGAGGTCTGTCAGACGTCTCGATATGTGGACTACATTATGCTTAACTTCCGAAAAACTTGAGATGGGAGAGACAAGATTAGAGAATTCAGAATGAAGAAGAGACTCGAAAGGGCTAGTGCCAGAGGGAAGATTACTACCACTTATAGAGGAAACAGTACGGATGCAGGAAGATGAGAACTGAGTTTTGAAATCAATTAACCTGTTATGGTGCAAATCAACTAGGATGTTGTTGTGAGAAAGGAAATTTGCACCGATTATAGGAAGAGTGACGTCAGCGGTGACAAAGTCCCAAAAGAAATCACGACGGAAAGAAAGGGTGAGGTGGAGTAGTTTAGAGCCGTAAGTGTGGGTGATAGAACCATTAGCGGCCTGCATAGCACCGAGAGGCTCTGAAGCATGGTTGTTCTTCAAAAAGGAATGAGGAAGGACGCTGTACGAGGAACCAGTGTCGAAAGGAAAAGACGTCGGTGTTAGGATCACGAATAAAAAGTAATTTGGACTCAGAAGTAGCCACTCCCTGCAATTTTACGACGTGGCTTCGGGGTGACAGTTACGAGTTTGATCGCCCCAACGTTGGTGGTTGACACAAATACCTTGGAGGTTAAAAGAATGAGGAACAGAAGAAGGTTGAGCTGAAGACGCAGAAGAAGGTTGGAGTTGAGAATGAGAAGAAAGATTGTGACTGGTTAAGGGTGGGCAAGAGCAACGTGAAAATTTCAGAGCAGGAATTCCCAGGTTCGGAATACAGAATTCAAGGGTTCGAATCCTAGATTGGAGATCTAATACAGTATTTTCTAAAAATGCAATACGAGACTCTAATACAGCATGGTGTGAGGAGGCAGGTTTAACTGCATGAACCAGATCTTGAGCTTGCGTACTAGCAGAGAAATGTGACTCCTGACCTAGCAACAAGGCTGGAACTACTGAGGCGGAGGTACGTTCTGCGTTGCAAGATGTTTCGCCTTTAATATTCTATCAGCATATGCAGCTAAATCTTGCAAAGAACATGAAGGGTCCACAGTAGCTAGGTGATACTGTAGGTCAGGCCGTAATATTTCAGTAAATAACTGGCGTACTATATGAATGCATGGTCCGACAGGTGGACCGTCAAGCAGGGCTATCATGTCTTTCAATAAAATAGATGGAAATCTATCACCCAAGACTTCGTTTTGAAGTAATTTTCGTATTTTATCAGAGTCAGACTCTCCTAACCTAGCTAAAAGAATGGATTTAAGCTCTGAATAAGGCTGATTGCTGTGATTCAATCCGGGGAGAACGTCTCTTAGACGTTGAAATACCTTGGTAGGTAAGATGGTTAATAAAGCGCGAAAACGTTCGCTTTAAGATGTGGCCTCCAATTGGAGCTCGAGTAGGACAAATGTCAGATCCAAATCTTCATTTAAAAACTTACCATTATATTGAGAAGCGCCGGTCGGAGCTGGAGGTGGAGGCGGATTGTTAGAGACATCATCATTTGTTAGAAACATGTTAAAAATATGATTTTATATATAAAAAAATAAGCCACCCAGGGGGACACTGTGGGTAAAAATGGTACCTGCCTAGCTAGCTAATATTACGTAAAATTAAAATATATTATAGGGATCTTAATACTATAAAACACTGGCCAGAGTTAACACCTAAACGTATTTCTTTAAAAAAAATTTTAAAAAATCTTAAAAAGAAAAAAAAATAGACCCAAAAAGT
>JABUQX010117644.1:5000-21867 GCA_015478945.1 Trachelipus rathkii
CTCATAGAGACCTCATCCATAATCGTGTTTGAATATCCGACACATCAGAAAGTACTAAAAAATGTGTCACGAAGGAAATAAATTATCAAGAGCACCAAGAATTTATGGACATATGCGTGGTGATTATTATGCGGAGTATTGTATGTTGTAAATACTGAGTATACAACAACTCAAAATATGGAAGTGGTGTGAATGTGCTTATTTTAAATTTTAGTAATATTTTTCAGTGATAATATATAGTACTATTATTTGATATAAAAATATAGCATAAGCTGTATTTTATTATATAATATATATACAATAAATTAAATATAAATATATAATAATATCTTATTATCTATATAATATAATCATATAAAAGTTTACTTATTTTTAATAATAATATTATAATTAATTTACATCTTATCTATCTGACGTTCAATAGGAATCCGTCCATCTCGTGTTTTGGCAGGTACTCCACACAACAGAGTTCATCGGAAAATCTTTTTAAAATGTGTCAACATATCATACCAGAGAATTTGATGGACTATGTGCGAATGCAAAGCTGGGGCAGTATGTAAAATGTGGATTTACAGGAACCTCTATTACAGGAGATGATGTTGATGTGCACTCGTTATAGTGTATTAGTATTAAATACGCTATATATCTATATAATATAATAATTATATATATTATATAGTATATTATATTATATATTATATCATTATATTATTATATATACTATATATAATATATATATATATATATAATAGATATATTTATATATATTCTAAATAACATAAATATATATATTAATATATGTCTGCTATACTTTATATATATATATGTATAAATAGATTAGTATAATAATATATATATTATAATAATATTAGTATATACATATTATTATCATATATAGATATAATCTATAACATAATATTATATATATATATTATTATAATATCAAATATATATATATATATCTATAATATATATATTATATATATATTATAGACCTTTGGTCTATATTCAAAATGTATGTTTTTTATAGCAACTAAATTTGCGAGACTTTTGGTTGTGGAAAGTAATGGTGGTGGTCTATGTGAACTAATAATGTTCTGAACCATGTCAATTTAACTGACGTTAATTCAGTAGTATTATCACTCTTTTTATTTGTGAGCCCTAGTGTGTGACAATATCAGCGATCTGTGTCAGGACAATTCACCAATTAAAAAAGGATAATACACACAAAATATTTGGTCTATCAGCGAAATCAAGATAATCCTGTTTTATGATAAATCGAGAGATAAAAAAAAATGAAAGACTTCTAGAAAAAAAATTAATAGACCCGCAAAGTAATAAATAACCCAAAAAACAATCTTGATGCAAAATTGAATAGGCTTTTCGGTATTTCCGCATGTTACTGTTCCCTGGATACCGTACCTTGCAGTGATTCACGCGTACTCTGTACGATTGACCACTGTGTTCAAGAACATATAAGTACCAAGTGAAAACAGAGCATACCTACGGGATCAGAGATCTAAAATAGGACCCAAGGGAACATATCAGCTGTCTTCAGTGGATAAAGTCGCTGTGAAACGTCAAAGAAGGACTAAACATAAACAGGAACAAGAACCTACTCAAGAACAGGTTGAGTAGCTACCAGAATCTTCCATGATTGCTGAGTCACCTGAACATATAGAAGGATCTAAATCCGAGGTGTTTTTTTGTAATATTTACTTTCATCTTATGTTAAGTACAGTAATTTCAAAATCATTATATTCGACCAAAACAATATTTATATTACAAACTACAAGGATATGTTTCATTTTAATTCAGGAAGAACATGAATGGCAGCCGAGAAAGATAACGTCAGGAGTCTACAATTTAACAAAGTTCCCCAGATATGCAATGGAAATTGTTAGAGGAGAAAGCTCTTCAAGACTAGGCGCAGGACTTGCGAATGCTTTGTTACATGATATCAAACACCTACTAAAACCTGATATTAATTAACTTCAATGAAATTGATTGACAAGTGCAAATTAGACAGGGCCAAAGCACAAGTAAAAGTTGTTAGTGAAGGTGTGTAATCAGAAAAAAATAAGCAGTTCATTTGTATTGGTGTGGATGGTAAAGCCGAAAACCACACTCTAACATATAAAAATATAGATTCACGTAAAGATGAATTTTCGTTTGGTTTAAAAAAGGGTCGAATCAGAAAATCACTTCACCATCACTAGTGAAGATGGAAAATCTTCTGGACTACTTGACCCATAGAACAGCCCTCGACTATTGGCCACCGGTGATGCACTTGCTCAAGAGACACTCCTAGTGTTCTTCAGGAATTTGATAGCATAGACAGTATCCAAGCTATCCTTCTTGATAATACGCAATTAATACAGCCGATAAGAGTGGCTTAGTTGTTAAACTAGAAGAATTATTGGAGGAAACTGCAATATTAATTGGATGTGCACTATACATCAGAAATGAACTGCAAATTAAGAGCTATTTTCCAAAAAAATGGACAAGTGTTACAATTGGGCAGAAAATTTTTAGTGAAATTGGCAAAACTGTGAAGAAAATTTCCAGGATATCTCTCAGGTAACGTTTGAAGCTGTGGAAACTCCAATTATTGATGGATACATGCCAGAGAAAGTGCTAAAAGACTTTAGTCACGATCAAAGGCTTTTGTATGAGTATTGCAAGGGGATTAGGTCCGGTAAAGTAGATGAAAGATGGGCTGGTTATAAAATTGGTCCACTGAATCATGCTAGGTGGTTAACTCTTGTCATATGACTTCTCTGTTTGTACACAAGGAACAAAAAAACAAACTTGTGTTCAAAAGTTCTCTCAATTTATTGTTCAGATTTATTCTCCTGCTTGGTTCGAAATAAAGGCATCATCCAAAGTGCATGATGCTGTTCGCATCCTCTTATATGCCTTTACAAGATTGAATCTTCTCACATACAGTGATGTGAAAGCCATTGCAAAGGAAAACATCCAAGGTAATGCTTTCTGTCTTCTACTTGAAAGATGATGAAAACTTATCAGAAATCTTGGTCTTCAATCTATACTCCATATTAGACATAGGCAAATTTCCAATCACTTAATATAAATATGCCATAAAAATATAATAAATAACAAATAATAATTAATGTAACGTTCACAATTAACTTTTTAAATAAGCTTTTGCATTAAAATATTATCATAGAACTTTAATATCTTTGGGCTTACATTTGCAGAATGGAAGTTGTATCAAAATTTGTGAAGAATTCCACAGTTGAATTGGAATGCAATACTAGTAGAATTTATCGACCTGACTTGCAATGACGTTGTAGAACCCAACCAACCAAAGCATTTACCGGATGCGAAATAAATAATTTATTGCCAACCACATAGCAGATATTAACAGACTTTCCATTCGGCTTCTCAGAGAGCCTTGAAAGAAGTGTAAAATTAGTAACGGAGGCTTCAAATTATGTGTACGGATTTGAGAATCGACACAGGTCCATCCTTACTAAAGTACTAAGCAGAAACATGAGTCAGCCATTTATGTCAAAAGGACATTATCATCAGTCATATGATGATATGTATGAATAGGTATGCTAACCTTTCAAATAAGGTTTGTTTGCATTTTGGCAAAAAATACAAGGAAATTGGTAGTAAAAAAATATGTATTTCATGTGTTGCATTAAATATGCATTTAAAAACATATTATTACAATCCCTTAAGCTTTATTCTACTTTAGAAATAAAATATGAGTAATAATATATATTTAATGTAATAAAAAACTATGATGTGTGTTGATTACAGAAACTGAGTCAAGCGAAATTAGCAATTTTAGTTAGGCCACAACTACAAAACATTACGATCTTTTAAATTAGAATATCGATCCACCCTCAATATATATCATATTATATATATTATTATATATTTATATATATATATATAATTACTATATAATATATATATATATTATATATAATATGTTACATACTTTTATACATTTTGATATCAGTGGGTGACTCAGTAACTTTTTACTACTAGTGCTCTCTCTCTCTCTTCTCTCTCTTTCTCTCTCCTTCTCATTCCTCAGTCTCTGTCTTCCTCTCTCTCTCTCTCTCTCCGTCTGCTCTCTCTCTTTATATATATATATATATATATATATAATAATATATATATATACTATTACTATATTTATATTATATATATATATATATATTATATAGTATTATATATATAATATATATTTACAGTTTGTCCACGACCACTCACGGGTAGACGCCGATTGAAGGGGGGGGGGGGGTATCTGGCAACACTCAAGTTATTCATCAACTAAGCGCAAAAACTAGCAGATGAGCACACAGACCCAATCTTTAAAGTGAGAGAGATTAAATTCAGCAGGCAATTTAGAAAATGGAAGAGAATTCCATTGAATTGAGGTGGCAGGAAAGGAGGTATTAAAACGAACAAGCCTGGAGTTCAATATCACACAAAAACTCATGCCGCCGACACAGCACCCTCTTTGTGCTAAGCGAAGGGCGTCGTAAAGGTGGTGGTAAACGCGAGTGATAAGTTCCTCGAGCACCTGCTGCTGTGGTACCATAGAAAGAGAGATAAAGCACCCCACATCGCGCCGCAAAGATAGAGGGTCAAGAGATGCAAGTGGCAAACGTGTTATAATGATTTTTGGCCTTTGACTCACCTATCCAAAGCGGGTGAAACAGGGCCCCCCAGCTATGAGAAGCACAGTACTCCATACAAGGGCGAATGAGGCCTTTGTATCGCTGGAGCAACTGAGAAGAGGAAAAAAAGTCTCGCAGCCTAAACAGAACTCCAGTTTCTTTTTGGAGGCCGGCCTAAGCAAACGCGGTCTGTGATGGCGTGAGGATTCCATAGGACATTTTTTTTGTTTAGTGTCAGGCCAAGGATTGTTTATGATTCCCCTCGCTCAAACAGGAGAGACGAGAGGCAAACCGTCGAAATAGATAGGAAGTTAGAGGTGTCTTAGAGAGGGAGATTTGTAGAGTTGGGTTTTTAAAAAAATTGAATTTCACAAGGTGAGACGACCCCACCGGAAATTCTATTTCCAGGTCAGCGAGAATAGAATAGCGGAAAGATTAAGACGAGATTCAATTTCTAGAAGTATAAGAGGGAGCAGAATTGAAATGAGTTGCAGAATGAAGGGTCGAGGCATACGAGTGGATAGATTAGATGTGCAGGTGAGAAGATTATTAATGAAAAGTATGGTAAAGTAGGAGATAAGAAGAACCCTGAGGGAACAGCACTATTGAAAGAAAAAGAAGTCGCCACCATCAACAAAAGCCGATATTGAGCGATATTTGACAAAAGAAAAACTAGACATACGTACAAAGAGAACGGGAGGAAACCAAGAGGGGAGCTTGGAGAGCAGTGACGGCTGCCATACCCGGTCAAATGCCTTGGATATGTCAAGCGCCACCACACTAAGTCTCCCCGTAGTTACCTGAGGACGGGGAAAAACTATAAATCAGTTGAGTAGGAAAGTATTCGCCAGTAGACCTACGAACGCCAAAAACCGTACTGGCGATCGGATAAAGGAAGTGAATGAGACTCCAGTATGATTAAGAAAAATGAGAGTTTGAGTAGGGTTTCAAGATCTTACGATAAGAAATAAAAGTGAGAGCTATAGGGCGATAGTTAGAAGGATCAGAGTCGGCTTCCTTTTTCGGAAGCAGGTTGGACATCGTTTGTGCTTCATGCACACTAAGGAAAGTATTAGCGACTATGAGACAGAGAATATAGTGAACGATGGCGGGGTCAGCATATATAATAGTATATATATATAATATATATATATATTATATATATATATATATTATAATATATAATATTATATATATATATTATTTATATATATATATATATATATATTATATTATATATATTTATATATAATAATATATATATATATATATATAAATATATATTAAATAAGTTTTCTTCTAAACCGTTTTCTTTTTCTAACGTTTTCTGTAGTTCGATTCCGGATTAAATTTAACTTTCAAATCAATCTAAATTTCACGAGATGCCCGTCTCCGCCATCCGACATGGGCATGAACTGCCAGCCATTTTTAATGGGTTAAAAGCGTTATTTAATAGCGGTTATCTTACTTTTTCGTTTTAATTTTGCATAATAATTTAATTTATTGACCACTTTAGCAAAAAAGAAGAGAATTTAAAGTAACATACGAAATTTGCAAAAATATGATGTATTCTATACATGTTAACCTCGTGTGAGCACGAGTAGCACGAGTGCAAGAGTCCGCCTCTGATATTATTATATATATAATATATATAATTACTATAACTTTCATCTATATAAAGATGTAAAAGATATAGACGTACGGCATCACATATATCGGAATAGGTATATATATATATATTTTATATATATATATACTATATATATATATTATATATATATAGTATTTATTAGTGACTGCTCCTTATGTCAAATTTTTCATATCGCGTGAAGGCGGGCGGTGAATGCGGATAGTCGGATATTTAATGTTGCATATCACGGATGCAGGAGTGTTGAAATTTTTCAATTCCTATATGTAAATAGGTAATGAAAAAAAGAATTCATATATCTAAGACATTGAGAACATGTAATTATATTTTATATAATCGAATCTATATATATATATTAGTATATATATATATATAGTATATATTATATATTATTATAATATATATATATATAGTTATATATATATATATATATATAATATATATGTAATATATGTAGCGGATAGTGATTTTTCACTATCCGCGGATGCGGATGCGGATGCGATCTTTAATAATGTGCGGATGCGCGGATTTGCGGATGCGAATAGCGGTAGTTAAGTTTTTAGAGTTTTAGCCAAGAAAACCAATATAATATATATATAATATCTATATATATATAATATATTATATATATATAATATATATAATATATATATATATTATTTATCATCTCCCATGTAAGAGGTGAAGCGGATAGTGATTTTTCACTATCCGCGGAGAGGTGTAGCGGATAGTTAAAATCACTATCCGCGGATTGCGGATGGGGATAGCGGATAGTTAAGTTTTTTAGGTTTTTAGCCACAAGAAACCATATATATATATATACTATATATATATATATATATATATATTATAATATATATATATATATAGATATATATATATAATTTATTAATTTATATTATATATATATATATTAATATTATATATATATATTATATATATATATATATAGTTACTATATATAGTTATTATATAGTTATAATATATACCCGTGTTACCAGAATGCAGGACGCTTGGACCCAACTCTTTTGCACCTCAACACTCTTTCCAAGCCTTGCACATTGGAAAGGTTATATATTAATCGCTTGAAATTAATATTCTGCAAATTAAGGTTAGAAGCAAAAGCTTCTGAAGCCTTTCAGTTGAAGAGTTGCTTAATCTTTTCGTCGTAAATGAGATCTGCAACACTGAAAGACGCTCACTAGTTAAATGTTGAAGGGTATGCTAAGAATTTCCTGACGTCTTCTGCAAGATGATCAATCCCCTTTTACAATTATTATCAATCCCCGACCAGTGGATATTTATATGATTCCACTTTTTCTCTTTTGATATTCTTACGATCAAATGATAGTGTTTTTTGAAACTTTTAAGAAAAGACTCTTCTCGCTGCAAAAAGCGAAAAGACGTTCATCGGATTAGAATGATGTAACCGATGGTATGGCGTGTCTGTTTGTGGGCATTTTTGCTTTTTTGCTGGTGAGTTATTTCTGCCTTTGCAGCATTTCATCACATAGGCATCTTAAATTTAATTTTAACCATCTGTAAAACACGTGGTTCAAGAAATTTAGTTTTGTATCTAGGATTTAGAAAACTTGCTATTGCACATGCGTCGTCGTTTGCAGAGTTTGAAATCTATTATCTTTCTCCAGCATGAGTGTTTCTGTGTTATCTTGAACGTCTATTGCTTTTAATATATATTCTATATATATATATATATATTATTATAATATATATTTATATTATATATATATATATATATATATATATATATATATAAATATAATATATATATATATATAATATATTTATATATTATATATGATATATATAAGGTAGTGCACACATGTTTCTCGATAATTCATAGATGATACTATACCGCCATCCGTAAAAAATTAATGCAGATGCGGATAGTGAAAAATAATGTGGATATCCGCATATGCGGATGCGGATGCAGTTATCCGCTACACCTCTAATAGTAACCATTTGGCTTGTGTGTTAGAGTAAATTGAGTCATATCCATAAAAAAGGTGTTTTTGGGGCGTTTTGTGGTATGTAGACTTCTTGTATCAGAGCTATGTCGATGCTATGATTGAAGAGAAAGGCTGAAATTTCGGAATATTTATTGTTTAAACCATTTATGTTCATTTGGAGGATTTTTATACTAGAGATGTTAGTGCTTAGATTGATGGGAGGTGGGGTGGTAGTTGGAGGGTTGCATATGAAGCAGGACCAAGAGTGCTTTTGCCGATTTAAAAACGTGAAAGGGGAACATTTGTTTTTGTGGATCCATTTTTTTGCAGTAGGAGCACACTACAGACTGTTGATTTCTTGTGATGCGTTTATTGCAGATGGGGCAGATAAATATTTGTGGGGCAGAGTTGATGAATATCACGGATTGTTCGAGTGATGTTGGTTAAAAAAATTTGTTTTCTAGGTGTAAGAGATAAAATGTGAGGGGGTTGGAGAGATTTGGTTTTGGTTTGTCTCTGGGCCTGCGGGGATTTTTATTGCTGGGATATGAGGTTTAAAAACACAAACACATAACCACAAAATCAAACATAGCAAGATAAGACAAAAAATTACAACAATAAAAAGCCACAGATACCATTTATACAGATAAGATAAAATGTCATCATAAATTACATAAATTTTTAAAGAGTCGGCTATTTCTTTTATTTTTTGTATAAGGGCTTATGTATGCTGTAACTATTTGTAAGCCACTTGTGTAACCATTTGTAACCTTTGGTTTTATTATAGTTAAAGATGATTGGGTGGGATAATTGTGAAATAACAAAAAGCCGATTATCTGTGTAGCTTCATCCATATGAAGATGGTTTAGTTCTTATGTAGAGTCGAGATAATGTGGCATACTTTTGATTTCTCTTTTCTTGGCAGAGATCATTTTGCGGTGAGGGAGGATGTTCTCTTTAGGTCCTGTGAGGAGGAGAACGAGGGCACGTCGCTGTATCTGGCATCCAGGTGGTTTACCTTGGTAGGGTAGATTTTCAGTTTTTTTGAAGTTGCATCGGCGATCGTGTTCTCTCCGGCTCCACTGCAGCCCTCAAGAAGGCAGAACTGAATCTTTTGGGCTTATAGTATATATACTATATATATATATATATTATTTTATATATATATATAATATATATAATATATATATATATATATATATTTATATAGTATTATATTGTTGCAATTTGTTTCGCTACAGTTCCCTTATCCCAAATACCCTTGTATAGGGTCCAATTACTATTCTCCTCATTCTGGATTATAACATCCATAATCGCTTGCTAAAAAACTTCCCTAGCCCATTCAATCACCATGTCACTCTTCATTTCTTGATCATTTCATCCGTAATTTCATCTATACCGGCAGATTTACCTTTCTTCAACTCTTTTCTGCACTCTTACCCTCCGCTTCCTTTCTAGTTACCTCATCACCAAATACTATTCCTCTTGCACCAGAACCGCAACGCATTCATATTACCTCTTCATTATGACAACTGTTTATGCAGATTTTAAGTGTTTACGCAAGAAATCTCTTGCGGAATAATATCGTTTAAGAAAAGCAATAGGATCCCATTTTCTTTGGGCAAGCGGATTCCCTATACTCCCATTCTTAACCTTTCGAGCTTCTTTCCAGAAAAGAGCTTCCTATTCTCTTGTAAGCCATTCATCCTTATTTTTCAAACTGTTCATCCTATTTTCTTCCTACGTCTATGCGACTTTTAGTCTTCTTTTTTCTATTATATATCCAACATCTTTCTTTTTGAGACGTCATATTTGCTTTAAGTATATTACACACGCCTTTTTTTCAACTTTTTCCCTTGCATCTCTATTCCCTAAATGACTATCTGTTTCAGTCAATATTCGGACTTTAATCAATTTGGATAAACACAACCATAAATCAGTTCTTTTATACACAGATAGGGTGTATGTGCCAGCCGTAGGCTGCGGACCACCTTGCCTTGATCTTTTGATTATGATGCTTTCTTGATTCAGGTTACAATTCGAGTATCAATTTCGGATAAACATAGTAACAAAAAATTAGTTCTTGTACCACTAACAAACGATATATGCTAACGTATCAATGGTTTCACATTGATAAGCTAACACGATTACTGAACTAAGATATAAGTACAAGACACCTATCACATGCATTACGTCGAATAAACTCTACATTAACAAAGTACTACTTAACAAACAGTAAGTACCTAACATAGCGTACAACGTAACTATTCACACTTTTTTAAGTAAGCATATCTCTAACATATAATGTTTATTTTACTTATCCATGGTATCATTTAAAAAATATTTAGGCATAAGCCCTGTCTAATTATCATACGACAACGATATAAGCTTACGTAAACAAGTTTTTTCCATTAAACTTGTAATATTTAAAAAATTATCATTAACTTTCCAAATATCACAATCCAAGAATATTGGAACATAGTTTTATCAACATAAATCAAAATAACAAGTTTTATCCAATACATAATATAAAATAAATTCTTTGAATAAAGTTCATATAAAGCGTAATATTTTTTCTGATTTAAAGCAGTAATCGTAAATAGTACTTTTGATCTATTGATCTAATTGATTCAGTCACATTTCGAGTATCATTTCGGATAAACATAACGCAAAAATAAGTTTTTTATACTAACCATGTGTATATATGCAACGTACAATGTTTTCACTTAATAAGCTAACTATGGCATTACCTGAACTAAGAATATAATGTTACAATCGCAAACCCAACACACCTTACGCTCGAATAATTCACTAACATTAAACAAAGTTCCATACTTAACAACAGTAAAGTACACTACATAGCTCCAAACAGTACCTATTCACACTCTTTAGGCATAAGCTCTCACGCACATCTTAATTTCCATTAACAGGTCATATTTACAAAATTTTAGCATAATAACGCATGTTCTAATCTTCATACTGACAACAAATATATGCTAACGTAACAAAATTTTTACATCAATTGTAATATTTATCAAAAATTCAATAACCTCGTCTAAATATCATAGTCCCCAACGAATAATGCAAACATAACATAGTTTTAACCATAACATAACCTAAATAACAAACTTCTTAACCGCAGACCTAAATAAAATAAGATCTTGTCATAAATATACTTAAACGCGTAATATGTTTACTGATTTTAAAGCAGTAAATCAAGTAAATCAAACCACCCATCGCAATCCTCCAACTAACCGCCTATGATCTATTGATCCAATTGATTCAAGTCATATCGAGTATCATTTTGTATAAACAACATAAAATAAGTCTTCTATATACTGACTACGAATATATGCTTAAGCAACAAAGTTTTAGCATCAATATAGCTAACATATCCCTGAACTAAGAATATAATATACCACGACAACCTAACTACTCACGTAATGAAATATTCCGCTAACTTCTGAAACATTCCCTCTTATCAAACGTAAGTAGCTTAACAGGTCATACAATACTCGATATGTCCCACTTTTCTCCAAAATATCAGCAACAGTTAAAGCAGTATTTTCTAACATCCCTCTACAAAGTGACCAATCTATCAAAAGATACCGGAATCTTGATATGGATTGATAATATCACACCCAGGTGTAGCTCGTTTCAATTAAACATCATTTGAACTTATGAATAAACGCAGACATTAACGCAAATTTCTCTGCCAATAGCTAACATTATACCAACAAAATTTAGACATTGGCATACTACAGAGAGAAATTTTGAGGCTTTTTATCTTAAGAATGCTAACAATCGTGTTATTTCACACTGTCATAGTAATATTAACATAACGTACCTAACTTACGAATAACAGTTTTCATTTAACCAAGTGTTCTAAGCAACACGTCACCTCCCGGAGAAATCTCATGGGGGGTATGCACCCTTAAAAGTTGGTGAATCCGGAGATGGGGATAACATGAAGGGGTGTAAGCGGGCATTACCCCTCCAAAGGGGGGGTAAGGCCTCAACCCTTCGGGCTGAGGCCCAAAACCCGCTTTAAAAACGCAATTTTTTAAGTTCGTAACATAAAAAGAATAAATTTTTTTTTGTTTAAATTGAATTTTTAATTTTTTTTATTTATTTATTTATTTATTTATTTATTTATTTATTATTTTATTTGTTTACTTATTTATGTTTATTTATATTTTTATTTTTATTTATTTATTTATTTTTTGTCTTCTTTATTTATTTATTTACGAACTTACAACTCATATTCGAGTTCTACCGTCCTTATTAAACATATTTTGATTAACTAATATGGAATTCTAGACGACTACTTTTATTAATTCGCACTGCAGTGGTGCAATACCGTAGTCCCCCCCCCAACACTGTGCATGTCAACTCCAGGCTTTTTCCTACTCAGACTCCTTTCTCCACTCTTTCTTTCTCAGCTCGAATGCCGATCCTTTTTCTCACTTCTCTATGCATTCTGTCATTTCTAGGGGTAACCACCCACACTGGGGGGTTTCCAGAACCTTAAGACTTTGAAACATTGATATTCGAGATTTAGAGGTTCAAAATAACATATATAAAAGACACCATATTGTATCATTACAAAATATTTAATAACTCGGCACCGCCCGGAGCCAGCAACGGTTCAGCTGTCAACTCCTACTCTCTCTTGAGTCAGACTCCTTCTATATTCTTTCCCTTATCATTCATTCATTCTTCTTCCTTAATCCTTCTTCCTTTGTTTTTTGCACTCTGTGTTTTTTTTTTCAAAGTCGGGACACTCTCCATGGGGGGGGGGTTGTCTAGACACCGCTATCTCGGACATATAACATCATATTCGAGATTTTTCCGGGTTTGTTGATGAATATTTAAGAAAACAATATTGTTGTTAATAACGAATGTTTATTAACTCGGGACCGCGGCTCCAGCACCGGTGCGATGCCAATCCTCAGATTCGATACCAACTCTTTCTGAGAATTCAACTCTGAATGCCTCGCTCACCAAATTTCAGCCGCTTGTACGACATGTCGATTTTTTAGAAGGGGTTGGCTCCCCGTGGGGTCCACGGGAACGTAGCCTCGTCTACGTTAGGTTATGTCACCATCTAACCCCTCCAAATTAACACCGATATGAAACTCTAACACCTGTAGATATATAGTTAACCAGGCTGAGCGGACGCCGAAGCCCTAAAATCGATTCCTGCTTGAGGAAATCGTTTCAATTCATAAACTTTCAGTCGCTAGAATGATTATTCATGTCGGCACGGAGCGGAGCCGGAGTCGGAGTCGGAGTGTGTAAATCCATTCTTACAGGAATACGTTTTCGACTCAGAATTTATTCCCGAAGCGGAATCGATTTTCGTAATAATAATAATAATAATAATAATAATACATATAATAATAATAATAATAATATAAAATAATAATATAATAATAATATATAAATATATAATATAAAATAATAATAATAGAGAGACGGTCGGTCGCCAGGTGTTCGGTTGGTCCGATCTCACACACATCACACGGAATAATAATAATAATCACAGCGAGATTAAGCCTAATCCTCGCTCGACATGGAATTGAAAGCTTGAAAAAAGGAGTAAACGTACATTTTTTTCCTTTCGCTCTCGGGCAGCTACCCCTAGAATCATCATCAGCGACTTAAAAGCGCAGGGAATCGTTACCCACCAATAGAATATTATACCAAGTTTATACGATAACGTTAACTCTTCATAGAAAAAAAGGTCCGCGACGAACTTGTCCACTACTACTACGTCCTGCTTGTTCGGGAGGTTAGTCATGCACTATTGTTTTCTTTATATATATATATATTATATATATATATATATATATTATATATATATATATATATATATATATATAATATATATTATATATTATATATATATATATATATTATGAAGAAAATTATTTTTCCGTAAATTCGTGTGACTTTTTATTTATGCATATAAAAGGAATCTGAAGTGAATTGAAATGCAATTGCTTTGCTATTATTATTCAACGTAAGCTCCATTTAAAATTCATCTTTGAAGTTCATATTTTATTCCTTTAAATTTGATTTACTACTTCTGCACCAAAAAATCCTTTTCGTAAACTCCTAATTTCTTCCCATTATATATATATATATATTAAATATATATATATATTATATATATATTATATATATATTATATATATATATATATATATTTAATATATATAATATATATATTATATATATTATATATATATATATATTTATATATATATTATATATATATATATAATATATATATATATATAATATATATGGGGGAAACTATACAATTAGTTCGACGATATAACGAAAACTAACGTACTTACAAAAAAAGATTGAGATTCTTTTGCGAAAGAAGATGAAGTTATGTAACGGATACGTTTCTTTTATATAAATTGAAAGTGTAATAGAAAAATTTTTTTTTTTTAAGTACAATAAGTTAAAATCCTTTTTATGCACCAGATGTTTTTTTATCCATGAGAATTCGGTTATTAATGGCACGAAAAATTTTATCAATGAGAATCGTTTTCATAATTGAACTATATTAAACTCTGATGTGTATTATTATTAATCAAGTAAAGGAAACTTAATACGTTAGTTTTAAATGCAGCCATGTACTATATAATATATTTTTTGTTCAAATTAAATCAATTCAATATATATACTTATATATATTATATATATATATATATATATATATTTAGTATATATATATATATATATATATATATATATATATATATATATATATGGCAACGGAAAAGGGTCTAGTTATGGACCTTTTGAACGGTAATGTTAGCCCCAAAAAAAATAGTACAGGGTATCTTATGGACATAATAGATCTTTCTATTACAATACTTTGTGAGAATAAGACATCGAAATTAGGCATGTACCTGTACGTTAAAGTCAAGTAGTTTTCAATTTTTTTTTTAACGAAAGGCCCGATGGTAAGGGGGATTTCTGCACATTTTCGGGGTTTCTCGGCCTTCGCGGGGAAGCAGGATAGGAACTTATTTTCCCCTCCGGGGAGGGTCTCCGGAACCCCCGCTCTTTGGTATTTGGGTTGTGCGGGGGTTCCTCCGCCCCCCTACGGGGTATGGAAATCGTCCCCCGCCTTCTGTTCCCATCTGCTCGAGCCCTATTCTCTAAACTTTAGTAAAGTACTAATACTCACTCATATATATATATATATAATTATATATATATTATATATATATATATAATATAATATATATATATATATATATTATATATAGATAGATGAGGATAGACAAAATGTATATATATATTACTATATATAATGGACAATCTACCTACCGCTAATAAATTGATACATTTTTCAGATTTAAATAAAATGCATTTTTGAGACTAAAACGAAACACAATGCTAACGAACCAAAGTTTTCACGTTACACTGAAAAAATATGAATCCTACATTGGGTAAAAAGTCTAAAAATTCCTCCGCATCATAAAGTAAAAACTATGCATATTGTAATTTTTTTTTTTTTTTGAATTATAACTTCAAAAAATATAATTTCCCTATGATTTTATTTTTATATTTATCTGAATTGTTCTTTGAAAAAAAGTTTATAATTAAAAATTTACTTTAGATAAAAGGTCAATAGCTAGACTCTTTGTCCTATATATTATATATAAATATATATTATATATATATTAATAATATAATATATATATATATATATATATCTATATATATATATATATATATTATCATATATATATATATATATATTATATATATTTATATATATCATAATATACTATATATAGTTTTACCACCACTCACGGCAGAGCCCTAATCTCAATGAGGGGGTGTTGCACACCTCAGATATTCATGCAACTACGGCAAACTACGCTATGAGCCTAGACGCAGGCTTTAAAAGTGGGAGATTAAATTCAGCAGGGAACACAGAAGATGGAAGAGATTCACAGAACAAAGGTGGAGAAAGAAGGAAGCACGAGCGAACACAGCCTGGAGGTAAAAATATCAGACAAAAACTAATGCACCGACCACCAGCACTCTTTATGCTACGAGGGCGTCGTAAAAGTGGTGCTACGCGAGTGATAAGCTCCCTCGAGCCCCTGCCGCGGTACTTATAGAAAAAGAGATAAAGCACCAGACATCGAGCCGCATAATGTAGAGGGTCTAGTGACTGGAAAGATGCAGACAAGTTTTATAAGCTTTTTGTCCTTTGACTCGACCTATCCAAAAGCCGGGTGAACCAGAGCCCTAGATATGAGAGAGTGCTCCCATACCAAGGGCGGTAAGCCTTGATATAGCTGGAGCAACTGAAAAGAGAAAAAATCTCGCAGCCTAAACAGAACATCCCAGTTTTTTTTGAGGCCACCCTAGCAACCAGCTCGTTGTGATGTGGGTTTCCAAGACATTTTTTTGTTTTGTTAAGGCCAAGAATGTTTATTTGTCACAGGAGAGACGAGAGACGTCAAAGAGGGATAGAAAGTTAGAAGGTGTCTTAGAGTGGGAGATTTGTAGAAGTTGGAGTTTCTTAAGATTGGAATTTCCCG
>JABUQX010117645.1:0-53643 GCA_015478945.1 Trachelipus rathkii
CTATATATATATATATAATATATTATATAATATATATATATATATATGCTAGTGTATAATATATATTATTTTAACTAGTTATCATATAGTATATCTTAGTAAATAATATATATAACCTCATATTATATATTTACTATATATTATATTATTATATAAAATAATATATATTATATTATTAGTAATATAATATACTACTATATTTATATTCTTTACTCATTATATATTACTATTCATATATATATATACTATATATATATATTAATTATATTATATTATATACTATATATATATATATATTAATATATATATATATATATATATATATATAGATATATACATATGTATAGTAAAATATTAGATCACATCATAGGATCTCTTAGTATGATTATTTTAATACTATCACTGTTATAGTTATATTTATACTGAATATATATATCCACTATATTACTACTTTATATTATCTACTCTATATACTACTAATATCGCTCATATATTATATATATATTATATATATCTATATTTATATATATATTATATACATATACCTATACTGCCATATTACTGAGTAGTTTATCTATATGATATATTTATTAGCGCTATTATCAAAATATATCATCAACTCCACTTGAATACTATAATAGCTTATATACTATATATATATTTATTATAGTATATTATGGATATAAATATATATATATATATATAATTATAATATATATATATGTATATACTTAAGTATATATATATATATATAGTATATATATATACTGCGATGTATACTATATTCATTATATATATATATATATAATATATTTATATATCCCCCTATATATATATATATACACTATATACATATACGTTATATATATATATATATATCATACTATAAGATCATATTTATTATACTACTGTATATATAATATACTTATTAATTATATATACGGTACTATATATATATAAGTACTCATATATATATATATACTTATATGATTATAGTAAGTATATATATTATATATATATATATATATATATATATATATATATATATATATATATATTTACCAATTATCTTTTACTTCTTTTTATTAAGAACCTTTTTCATAAAACTCAATTTTCAAGTGCAATGTTTGGAAATAGAATATTGATATTTTTAATTTTCGTTTTAATGAATATTTATGATAAGAAAATTAGCACCTAAAATACCCCCTGATTTTAAAACGCCAGAAATGCAGTTTTCTTAATTTTTATTTTTGCTTTGAATTTAAGATTTATATAAATATAAACATTAATTAAGTTAATGCTTAATGCTTAGTCTATAATATATATAATTAATATAATTACTATATAATTATATTTATACGATAATATATATATATTACCTCCGTATCATAATATATATATATACTATATATAATAATATATAGTATATATATTATATATATATATTATATATTATATATATATTAGAATATATATATATTTAATATTATATATATAATATGGATATTTTACTATGATATCTATGATATATATGATATCAATTATATACCGTATATTATATTTAATATATATAATACTATATATATATTATATACATATAGTTATAATGATACATATAATATATACTATATCTTATTTATATATACTATATATATATACTATATATATATATATACTATATATTATATATATATACATATATATATATATATCATATAGTTATTTACTATATATATACTACTTATAATATATATATAACTTATAATTATATAATACTAATATATATATATCTATATTTACTCATATACCGTTATTAATATTACTATATGTATAGGCTATATATACTATACCTTTATATATGACTATATATATATATATACCTAATTATAATATTCATAATACTATTAATATACATATATTATATATATATGCATATATATATCATAATATGTCATAATAATATATTTATATATATATCTATATATATAGATATTATATATACATATATTTATGGTATACTATGATATAATAATATATATAGGTATATATATATACTTATTATATTTACTATATAATTTGATGATCTGGACGTTGCCTGTGAAAGGTTTTCACGTCAATAATGCAAACATATCATAATTGCAATTTAAACTTTATCAACGTTTTCTACAAAATTCTATAAATTTGTCTCGAAATTTACAGTAGGGTTGATGCTGTAACTAGAATTCATCAAACAGAATTGTATATGGTCATATCTGCGAACTAACTTATATATTCCAACACATCATAATCAAATTAATGAACTTATTTCGTTGGATGTTACTATACTGGGTTCTACTCTTTCTATCACGAGGTGCAATTTTTCAATACTTAAAATCAACACTCTCTGTTCAGCTTTTGTTTGCAGTTCTCCGTACAATACTATCTTTTGCGTATAATCATTGATAACTCACGACCCGAACTCTGGCACACAGTTTATATCAATCACCTCTGATTTTATACGAAGAAGAAATAAGAATTCACCGTTGTCTTTCTAAATGTGAACATATTTCCAAGCGAAACATACGGTTTTCGTTGCGCGATACAGAAGTGTTCAATTCAAAAGATAGCAGTGGTTTGAAAGATTTTCTCTCAAACCCCACAGCTCTTCTACGGGACGCTGTTTCGCTATTTTTCCAAGCAAAACCGAATATACCAATCAACCAAGATGATCAGTACGGCTGAATATATTTCGAAGGGTTGCCTATATATCAAAGATATTAAATAAGATTACTGACCAGGCATATAATTCGAAATTTACTTATTCGAAATTTAATTTTTTTCGAGTATGCTCGAAGGATAGAAGTCCGCTTTCAATTTATCGAAAATAAGGTGACTGTTGCCCAAATGATCTAATATGTGACATTTTGATGCATAACACCATTAATGTTATAATTTTTTGGTTGTTAACATTTCCCAATTTTCTTAAAAAAAATAATTGCCAAAATATTATTTACCGATTTTAAAATATTACAAGATACACATGATTACAAAAATATATTCATCTTTTAAATATGTAAGATTTTTATTTAAACACTTAATAAACAATTTTATTTTTTTTTTATCTTTTTATATTCTTGACCTTTTTTCTTTGTGTTTCTTTTCTTTCCTTCCAATTTTAATGCTATTTTCACAGAAAGCTAAAGATCATCATTTATATATATTATATATAATATATATATACTATTACATATATATCATATAATATGCAATAAAATGTACTACTCATCATATAAATACTAATATATAATAAACTACATACTTATATATAGCCCATAAATATCCATTATCTATTCGTCTCAAATCATTGAAATTTTGACGCTACGCCATTATTTAAATAATATAAACTACTATAATATCTACCCAATATAAATATAGATTTAATATTATATAATATAGGTAATATATATATATGTATTAATTTATATATATATTTATTATATATTTATTTATACTAGTTATATATTATATATATACGCTAATAATATTATATTACTTATATATATATTATATACATTATATGTATTATAATATTACTTATACTCTCGCACTACTATATATATACTACTCTTATATAATATATTTATGATTCATACCTATATATCATAGTATCTGCTACTCTAGACTATACTTATATAACTATATTATATATATTATATACGTACCTATATATATATAAATTATATTATTTGATCATTATATAATATATATCACTTATATATATATATATTATATTATATATATATATTACTTATTATCTAATACTATACTAATACTATAATCGTCACTATAATATATATATAATACTATTATATATATATATATATAATATTATTATGTATATTATATTATAACTCCATATATATATTATTTATCTATATTATATATATATATATACTGTATATATAATAATATATATATATATAATATATTATAATAACTTACTATGTAATACTATATCTATATATATCCATACTACTATTAATATAATATCTATACTTATATACCTATATAACCCCTCTATATATTATCCTCATATATAATAGACTCATAAATACTATATATAACTCTCTGGATATATATATATATATAACTACTATATAGTATATACTTATAATACTATAATATCATTACCTTATCATACTATATATACTATTATAACTATAGCTAGCTATAGTATCTCCATATCCTGTTACCGATATATACTATTATATATATATATATATATATAGTACTAATATTATATATAACTACTATATATATATACTTATACCTATCATTACTAATATCATTATTAATAGTACATATATATATATACTACCTATATATATACTCCTAGTACTATAGTATATATATATATGACCGTTACCAAAAAGGCCAACTACTATATCACGCCTATCTACTATATACTATACTATATAATTTATTAACTTTATTTAACTCTTACTATATATATAATAATATACCACCTATATATATAATAATATTACCTAGTATATATTATATATAGTAATCGAACGCTATATAAAAAAAGTGTATCACCTAATTATATATATATATCTAAGTATACCTATATTAACTCATATTTTTTATTTTATAGACTAGATATATATATACTACTATATATATATACCTATACCCCTACTGATAGATATACTGAATATATATATTATAAAAATCATATATATATACTATATACTATGATATATATATATATTATACCATACTATACTATAATATACTACATTATAATATAATATAATATCCCTATCTATTCTACCGTATAATATAAATATATACTATACTCATATTCCTCGCCCAGACCATAACTGCAAAGGGCATATGTTTCTCATCTGGAGAGACTCTCGGCGCGTGACGATAAGCCCTTAGCAAGTATCGGCCCAACATGATTTCAGACCGGGGAGACTCGCACTAGTCCAGATCTGGTGTTCCGGCTTATCGTGAAGATGCATAAATGAAACAGAATCTGGGAAACCTTAATAGAAGAAACATATGCAGCTTTGTTCCTCAGAAAAGGCCCTTTGACTAGTAGTTGCCAAGGGAGTTCATTGTGTAGAGATACATGCAGAAAGAACCTTCGGCGACATACCTGCCCACGCCCACAACCTTGGTCTAAAATCCCAAGCCCAAATCAAAACAGCACTTCGTAGACCAGTAAGTGCCCAGAGTACAAGACTATGTACGATGAGGAAAACGTCTGTGATTGATGCTCACAACGGGTGCAAGGCACAGGCTTGCGTGCTTGTCGACCTCCTCCAAATTTCTGTCTCATTATATCCACATGCCGGCAGTCTGTGGGGACTTATCCGCGTCGACGGCACACAGACGGCGGAGCAACTGAAGATTGCTTTGGATACGCGGCATGACTTTGTGTTGTTTGCAACCAAAACTCAAGAGGCAGGACTGCAAACCTTTTCCTGCGAAGGTCTTGGCGCTAGAAGGAGTGCGAGGAAGAGCGAACGTAAATTGAAGCGATAAATTCGAGTTAAGTACAGAGCTGTGAAATGGGTTCCTATCCCGCCGAGCTCCTCCATAGGTAAGAGTGGAGTACTGTCCCTGGACAGGGTATAGTGTCTCTTAGCGGAGAAAGACTGAGACAAAACGGACCAGTATTAAGCGTAGGTTTGCCTGGGCTGCACTATTAGTGAGCGAAAACAGACACAATGTTGAATTTTGGCGCCTGCGACGTAAGTCAGCAATTGCTGTTCCCATTTCGGTTGAAGGAAACGTACGCCTCCAATCTCGAGACGATCAACCAGCATGGTGACTGTCACACAGTATAATCGAGACCAATACTGATGATGGTGGCATGAACGCCAATGGGCTCATACATACCGGAGCAAAGACGCAAGATTCGGAGGCGTTGCGAGCATGCGCGTTGTTACGAGCTGATTCAGAGGAGGACAAAGAAAGCAAGACAGGAGCGAAGAAATGAGGACGGTTTTTCGAGCTGATTACCGGTGTGAGCTACGACCCTCACGTCGGGGTGGAGACTTCTGGAGACGAGGCAGCTGCCCCGGTTCCCGGTGCCCTCCACGATCATGTTAAGAGGATGTGGAGGAGCAGGCGGAGTGCCCAGAAGATTATCATAGAATGCGATACGGATGTAACAGAAGGACACGTGTCGGGAAGAACCTAAAGTTAAATCGGCAGCGACATAAGTGATATCGGCGATGGTGAAGAGAGGAAAGGACCGTACCCGGGACCTGCTGGCAGGACTGCTTGACGATGTTGGAGAAACATTGAAGACGTGGCAGGGGCCTCTTCGTGCATACACAACAAACCATGATCAGAATCATGCAACATTACTACGGAGCCTTGCGTGAGACAAGGTCGCGAACAGCAGAACACTAAGAATGACTATATACGTATACTTCATACCTATACTAGATATCTATACTACGCTATATATACTACTACTCCTACTATACTATACTACCTACTATACTCATACTCATATACCTATCCGACAACTCTATAGTAACTACTATATATTTACTACCTACTATATTCAACTACTATCATTTAAGGTATACAACTACTATATATTTATTCTATAATATACTTTACTATCCTATATATACTCATTGTGACTCATCTACCACCTACTTACACCTATATAAATATATAAACTATACTATATATAGAATATATACTATATCAATAATATACTTATATATACTTACTATATATATACTATCAGTATATTTTAATTTAACTTAATATTTCTATTTTTAATTGCTTATAATCTACTGAATAAAAAATCTCATATGAGAATATTTATTCTTTAAGACAATATATTATACAGATAATAAATATTACAATATATATCTACTATTATTATTAATATAATATATACTATATTATATACCCAACCCATCCTCATTATAGAATACTCATGTACTATACATATTATGTAATTCTGTGGGAAGGATATTTCCTAAATGCAAAGGATTAACAATGGTTTCAACAATTCCACTATACTATATATTATGTGAATGAAAATAAAATATACTTATTATTATAATAACCCTAATAATATATATTACTAATATACGAACCCTAGATTTAATCAAATAATCCAACTATAGCCTATGATACGGTATATAGTATAATTATTCTCCTCACTAACCTACAAAATAGTCTATATATAAATATTATATATAACTTATATTGTGCCGTAGTCGTAAAGTGCATTTATTACAACTTTATGCTAGCTGTAAGAATAGTTTCTTACCTTCTCCACCGTAAGCTCTGAAAATATGTGATCGCCAAGACTGTCCCGAACTTTTTCCTATTCGTAATATTTATAATGATGTTGACCCGATTCAGCAAATACCATTTCGATTTCACCTCACTCATTTACTCTCACGTTGCCAAAGAGCTGAAATTTTGTTATACGAAAAGCCAGGGGATTTTGTTGCAGATCGTCTTACTACAGTTTCACTCATCTAGCTATTAGCAGAGCTAACTAACAGTAGCGATATCTACTGAAATCCATCACCCTCTCACTTGGAAGACCCAATAGTAGGTAAAGCGACACGGAAATATTTTTAGCTTAATAGTTTTCGTCCAATGAAGCCAATCCCATTTTATCAAGCAGTGGACAAGTGCGCTTTACGATCGGAAAAACACACAACATATTTCAGTAATAGGTTGAATTTAGACTAAAAACGCTGCGCATACAAAATGAAAGAAAGACCGGGTACATATTGCAATAACATGTCTCAAACTTTACCTAGTTTTGAAACAACCTATTCAAACCAGAATAGAATTCAAATGTTTTGGTTTTCTATATGCTCTTATTATATTTGAAGCAATTTACGGCTGTAATTTTGATTTAAAAATTTAATTGCAGGTCGCAAGCCAATTCGCACAACTCAATTCCAGAACAATAATTGTCGGCCTGCGAACACCTGCAACCTGCAAACCGAAATAAATTGCGATAGCACATTTTGCCGGCCGCAACAAAGGTTGCGTCGACAGTGCCAGAACACTGCTATCAGTATAATATATAGTATATATTATATACTATATATATATAAGATACTCATTAATCATATATATTATTATATTATAATATATACTTATATATAACTATACTATAATTCATATTATATATGTATATATACTATATATATACTTATCTATATTTATATAATATTATATAATAATAATCTATATATACTTTTGATAACTATAACTATATTATATATATACTAATCAGTAATATATATATACTAATATAATACATATGATATAATATATAGTATAATAATATATATTTAAATATTAATAATAAGTATATAATATATTTATATATTATAGTATATAATATATACTATATAGTATATACGTATATATACCACAATATATATTATACTATATTCTATATAATATATATATAGATATATTATACTATATATATTATAATATATAGATATAATATATATATTATACTTCTCCACCTTTATTGTTTCATTTATAAACATTTATGCTTTATATATTAATTATATATAGTAATATATATATTATAATATATAACATTATTATGTATTATAAATATATAATATCTAATATATATACAATAATACTATGATATATACTCTCATATAGTATAGCTAATATATCTCATAGTATAGCTTATCATAAATACTATATAATATTATATATGAGCGTAACGCTATATGAACATTTCATTCCCTATAGTTATATATATATATATATATCACCGTACTCTCCCGTATATATATATATAGTATACATATTATATCTGAGTAAATAATAATAATATAAACTTAATAAATAGTAATATATAATACACATATATAAATTATTAAATAATCTATATAAATATATATACACTATATAAATATATACTCAATATAGGTATATATATTCACAACATATATTATATATTAATGATATATTTATATAAATAGTAATATAATATATTTCTTGCGGGAAGAATTTAATTTTCCCTTTTTAGTATAATTTAATTACTTCAATAGTTGCGATTTGCGACCGTAAATTCGCTCAGTCTTACCGCGCAATTGCGTTTGCAGGTGCAGACCTTGCGGATTCGCAATTATTTCTTTATATTTGACATAGTCTTGCAATTGTTTTTATATATTTATGGGTTTGCGGGATTCCCAGAGCCACTGTATATATATATATAATATATATATATATATGAGTAAACTAAAGAAATATAATATATAAGTTATATATAATATATAATATATATATATATATACCTAATAGTATTATATTATATATATAAATATATATTAAATATATATTATTAATTATTTACATAATATATATATATATTAATATAAATAGATTAAATAGTATATCTAAATATATATATTATACATATATATACAGTATATACATACACCTATATATAAACTTAAATATTTTAAATGTTTATTAAAATAATTATAGTAGTAATATATTACTAATATATATATATATATACACTAAGTATTATATAGATAGTATATATATACTGTTAATAATAAATCATATATATATATCAGTATAGACTATATATAGTACTATAAATCTTGTATGAACTCGTAATGTACTCTAAAGTAATATACTATAATATATATATATCGGTAAAGTCCATACTATTATAATAGTATCTTAGTATATTACGTATATACTATATAATATATATATATATAATTTATATATATATATATATAATAATATAACTATACAATATTATAACATCTATATATATAATATAATTATTAAATATAAATATATTATATATATATCATATTATCATACATGTATATATAATATGACATATATTTAAATATATATATAATATTATATATATATATAGCTATATATAGTATATATATATATATATATATATATAGTATATATATTACTATATAATACTATAATATTATATATAATATACAGTGGCTTAGTTAGATGTTAACATGTGTAGCAGATATATATTATATTACATATATAATTTATTGAATATAATATGATATATTAATCATTATATATTATTTATAGTATATACATTGTATAATGGGTTATATACTTAAATACTATATACTATAGATATATATATATCTATAGTTACCCTCCCATAATATATTATACTAGGCCCACTGTAACATTGCTGACATGGATGCATACTTTTGTGGAAAGCAAGAACTCCATATAATCAACCCTTAGCGATGGTAATAGAACTCCTCCTATTTTGATAATATATACAATTTTATATTACAACATTAAGTTAAAAATATGCAACTGAACCGTAAAAAGTAACAAACACGTACCCTATCTGTTGAGCATACTCCTCTCTTACGCAGGCGAATTGGATCACAAGCCTTTCCAGCGCGTTTTCCACAATTGCTCTGACTCTTTCGATTTTAGTGCGAAAATTGTGTATCGAAAATTCAAGTCGCACGCCTTTTCCTTGAGTTCTTATCGCTCTTGGCCAGCGAAGGATTTCTGGCGACGGAGAGTTTATCTTTGAGGTGAGATTTCTTCTGATTCTTATAATGATGCTGACTGTATCTCGACTGAGAGTAGTCTCAAAAGAACGGGTTTAATATGACATTTCGACTTATGCTAAAATTTTGCTAGAACGCAAATCTTAGCATAAGTACGAACATAATATAAAATTTAATTTACGCTCAAAAGTTATAATGGAAGTGCGTACACCACTTACTTCTGCGCTAAACCACGTAGTGAGAAAGTATGTCATATAATTAATCCTATACAACATAATTAACTACGCAAATAGCATAATCAAAATTCAACTAGCTACTTTTACAAAGCAAGCATGATCTAATTATTGTCTCGAAGACATACCAGAACATACAACCTAATTGAAGCGCAAAAATTAGTATACATGAAATGAAGAATAATATTCAAATACGAGCATAACTTGTTACATTCCGAAGTTCTAAACATATATACAAATATTTGAATACATAGCAATAACAATGTTACATAACCTATAAGAGTGTCCGAAACGTATTGAAAGAACAGTTTGATTTGGTTATAATTCCATTTGATCATAATGCTGACTGTTCTCCTTACATATAATGCAAAGAAAGAACATCGCGGCAAGCTTTTAATCATATCATTCATATAGATATATAAAAATAACAATTGAGTTAATATCACAAGAATGTTAAATAGGCCCACATCGGATCGAACCGGTTAATCCAGGAAAATGGTCCGTTCCAGTTAAATATAAGGCGTTTCTAATGTATCCGAGATTTGATCAATTGAAGTTAGTAGTAAATATCTGATGGATTAGTTTTCCGACGATTCATAGTGGAATGAAATATATGGCTTAGAGACGAGAGTTGCATTGAATTGAAAGTCGCCTTTATTTGAGAACATTCTTCATGACATAATAATGGGAGCGGTCCCGACAGACCTCTCTAGAATTCGAAAAGGATCAGAGTTCGTAGTGGAATAATCCACAATAATGAATTGTCTACCCATAATCCAAACTTAAATGATAGAAAGATAATCCATACGTAAAGAGTTCATTATGTAAGGCTGACAATTCGCTTGCAAATTTAGGTCCTTTATGTAAAAATTTCTTTCATACATATAAAAAAAGAGGTCACAGAACATTTAGAATTCGGAAAAGAATCAAAGTTCGTAGTGGAATCAAAAATGAATTTCTTCCCATATAATCCAAACTAAAATGATGAAAGAAATCTACACTGATTACCGTAAAGGAAGTCACATATGTAGAGGCGAAAGTGCCTTATAATTTAGGTCCTTTATTAAAGAATTTCTTCATACAAAAAGGGAGCGTCACAGACCCATTTAGAATTCGAAGAGGAATCAGAGTTGTTCGTAGTGGAATTTCAAAAATGAGGTTTCTGGCTCATATTTAATCCAACAACGTTTGTAATGATGAGAAGAAATCATGCCGAAATGAAAGTGCGGTGCTGCCTCAGCGCTCTATAATTCCTCCGACAACTGTATGACCTTGTGAAATAACAGGTCGAAGATACATATCCGCAATATTAGAGATGAACAATTGCCAAGCGTCTCAGTATCAGCAGTACATAGGTTCGCTTAGACTTGAGTCATTTGTCTGCCGAGTGTTAACTGATTGGCAGAAATTTTCAGTATTATTTTAGTTTTTTCATTTAATCTACATTATTGATTTTACAGAAGGCGTTGATGAAACAGTTGTGGGCTGTTCGTATTTCCGGGTTCACAGCAATTATATTAGGGCTGTACTTGTCTGAATTGGTGCTAACTCCTGGAGCATGCACCTTATATAATAGATGGATGGCTCGCAATTTAGAAATATCCACTTTGACAGATATCCTTTTTATTCAACGATAGTCAAAATATGACAATAAGAAAGTTAAAAAAGATAACAGAAAGTCCAACTTCCTGGTTGAGATAACTTCTCTCTTCGTAGGCGAATTTGTGTATTCACAGCCTTTTCCAGCGCGTTTTCCACAATTGCCTCTGACTCTTCGTTTAGTTGCCGAAAAGTTTGTCGTGATCGAAATGTCAGTCGCAGCCTTTCTTGAAGTGTTACGGCCTCTTGCCGGGTGAGGATTTCTGGAGAGAGTATCTTGAGTGAGGATTTTTTCCTGATTCTTACATAATGATCTACTGTATCTGACCCTGTAAGCAGCTATCTTCAACGAAATGAACGGTGTTAGTATATAGATTATCCATTTCGACTTAATCCTATCCAGCACCAGCTAATACTTGTTGCATTAGCGCATAATCTTAGGCATCAATAAGTACGAACATAAATTTTAAAATTTTTTACATCAAGTTATAAGGGATCTCTACATATATACCATATATATCAAGTTGGTTATTTTAAATGTTTTAACATGTGTAGGCAATGACGTATTAAATATAAATATATCTAGCTATTAATATATACTTAGAATATAAACATATATACTATAAAATATATACTATATATATATATATATATATATTATATACTACAGTATTATATATCACTATATTCAGTTTCATTTATATACAGATCCCACTGACTTTAGTCAATTTTATAATCTATATATAATATAATAGTATATTATACATAATATACATTTATATACATATATAAATATATTATATAATTATACGATATCATATTACACTATATATTATACTACCACACACATCTACATTGCATAAACTAGTTACTACATATAATCATATTTGTTTTTACAGCTAAACATCCACCGCTCACGGGAGAGCCCTAATCTCTAGGAGGGGTGTGCTCAAATTTTAAGTCTGAGCAAGACGGCAGCCAAGGAAGAGAATGCTGCACACACACACGCACCGACCTCACAGTGACGAACCATGGTGTTCTTCTCGCTTTAGGGGCGCGAGTGCTCTCACTCTGAGCTAACCGGACGCTATCTGGTGTTTCCAGCAGTCCATTCCTTCTTTGACCTAATTCGAGCCCGACTCCGCCGATATGTTACGTAAGAATCTTCATATGAAAACAAAATGCGCCATTAATTTTCATATTCAAAGGAAGAAGAGAAAATGTAAAACTAAATGGGACTAATCAATCCATCATTCCAATACGAAGAAATCCTCCTTAAATATAGTTCAATTTCGGGCGGTGAATCTTTACTTACTTCTACATTATAAATATATACTATATATATAAGACAATATATAATCAATATATAATAATATATATAATAATATATATACAATCTATATATCTATATGAATCTATTAGTATATTATAACCATAATAAAATTAACTAATATATCACACCTATTATATAAAATGTATATCGCTATTATAACTTGTGTACATCACCATCTGGACTCGTCTCGAAATTGCTCTTTCCCTCTCACACAGATGCGAACAGCATTGCTACTCCATTAAATTTTCCCAATCTGCTTATTAATTTCAAACATTGTGTCGGACTTTTCCATCAACAATAGTGCACACCACCAATACCTCTAATACTGGTCCGTTTGTCTCAGTCTTTCTAACCGCCTCAAAACCTATAACCTCCCAGGACATTCTCCTCACCACCTTAACCCATCAACCCATCACTCTTTCTATAACTCAGAATTGTACTTACATTATCTCTCTCTCCATAACTCCTCTTCCACAAACCTCCAAAAAATCTATGCAGTCTTTTCTATGATTTATTGCTGCAAACAACACTCAAGTCATCACGGCCTGCTATCCAACATCATCATACATCCAACAACTCTTGTGTTCCGCACCCGGATCTCCCACATAACTGCGCCAGTATATAATGACAGATTGAGACGCACTCGCAAACCTTGCTTCACCCCTGTTGTGACTCATCAATTCCCTCATCGGAACATAGTTCTTTACCTGCATCTTATCTGTCTACATATGCATTTTTTATTGCTTTTAACAAATTCTTCAGGTATTCCATCTTCTCAGTCTCTCCACATAAACTCCCCTTGGCACTCTATCAAGGTCTCTTTTCATAGGTCTAGCGAAACGCGCGATAGTGTTTTTTCCTACTTACTTCCCCAATTCTTTTCATTTATCATCCTTCGGAACGCTAACACCAGATCTAATAGATCGATCTTTCCCCTGGTCTGAAACTGTGTGCCATCTTCTATAGCTTATGGCTTCACACCTCTCCTCAGTTTAGAAAATATCCTTTCAAAGGTGACTTGCAATTATTATTATTATATACCTATATTACTATATTTTGTATTTAAATGTACTAACATGCAAATTACTAATAGATGTTTCTATAGTATAAATATTATACATATACTATATATATATATATAATACTCATATATATCACTATATTATACTATATATATACATAGTACCCTACATATATTATAAATGCCACTAAATATATATTAAAATATATATGCAATATAAAAGTATCACTCTTTATCATAAAACTTAGCAGCAATATTATTAGTAGTAAAAATAAAAATTATCATTGCTGATGTACATTATCTAAATATAGTGATCTATTTTAATAGTATAAAGGGCTCTAGAAAAATAAGAATATGGAGACCCTTATTTATATATATGATACCTTTAATAATAATAATAATAATAATAATAATAATAATAATAATAATAATAATAATAATACCTATCTATAAGTTATTAGATATTAGAACACAATAAGAAAAAAACTTCTAATAACACATTATAAAAGATTTTCATATTCTTAATAAATAAAATTAAAATAAAAAATATAAGTAAAATAAAAAAAAACTCCAAAATGGTTAACTAAATAATTAACAAATTAAATTAATTAAGTAAATAAATAAATTAACTAATTATTTAATTATTAATTATTTTCATTAAGTAAATTATTTTAATAAAAGTAATAAATATAAAAATTAAATCTGAATAGCTAAAAAATCGACACTGTTGTATTTTACGTGCCTGTTTAATAAAATTTCACAGATTATGAGACTGAATAATAGGGAACTAGAGGGTCACGGCCCATAACAAATTCTTCTGCAACTAATATACCCCACCCTCCCGGCAATTTTAAATCTTTGCGATTTACCCTTAGGATATTATCTATCATTTTAAAAACATTATTTAAATTTATTTTTCGAAAATAACGTATACAAGTTAAAAAACAAAAATTTACATCTTTCTAAAACACAAATGTACATCTTTTTAAAACCAAACTGCACATCTTTTTATCCCATTATGTACCATCTATTACCAGCACAGATGTACATCTTTCTAAAACTAAACTACACATCTTTCCATACCAGTATGCACCATCCATTACCAGAATTTATCGCTAATTTAGTAAGGACGAACTGAGAACCATAACTTTGGTAACATATTCCCACTAACGGCCTTACAGTCTCAAAACATGAAGCTGAAAATATGTTTAAAAAAATTTTTTTTTGGATTGAAATAATGAGAAAAGATTACCCAGGTTTTCCATTCGGAATTCGTGACGTTGAGTAATCGCTTGTTTTTGAAGAATAATTGTAAGTATTCGTTGGTCCTGAAAAATTACCAACGTATTAATAATAATATGTTAATGATCTACTATAATATTTAAATATTAATAGAAAAAATTTTCACTTTGCCCTTGTGCAAGTATCCATTTTAAAATGTACAAAGCCTCCCTTTAAAAAGTTTTTAAGCATTTTATTTTTTCCTCTATTAATATCCGCTTATATATACGAACTATTTTCCGAATACTCTCTCACGGTCTAAAGAAACTTTCAAGTTTCGATGCTTGTCCTCCACATAAAGTGACACTAATCTTTAATAACCATTAAATTCAATTGTTTTTTTTGAATTTTCATTTGACATAGACAGGAACAATTTTATTGTTTTTATGAATTAATAATAATACCAATTCTATAAATTAATAACAATATAACTAATTATATATAATTATAGTTATATATTAGAACAATTACAATATGATATATACATTAACCCTATATGCCGAATATAATATACTACATTAATACATTTAAGAGCAAAGTTCCCCAATATATATACTTAATATACTAAAAACTAAGTATAAAAATGTATAACTAAGCTGATTGCATACAAAAACTATATAACCTCATTAATTATCATACGTTATTATCTAATAAACATAATAATCTTACTAACAATACTGTATATACATATTAACTTATAAATTTATAATTCAGTATTATAGAATCACTGTAATTATATTATTTAAAATTATGAAAATATACCTATATAATTTAATTTGAAATATTCTATCCACCCTTCAGACGGAAATAATTATATATATATATTAAACGTACACTACACAGCTAAATATATATAATTATATAATAATATATAAATATATATATATATATATATATTATATTATATATATTAATATATATATATATAATTATATTATTATAATATATAATATATATATATATAATATATATGGTATAGCATAATGAATTTATCACATTACAATTATAAAGCTAACTAATTATATCATTATATACTACTATAGATGATAAACAATATATAATAGATATTATATATTATAATACTTAATCTAAAATACTGAGTAATACATAACCCTAGTGCTCATTGATAATTAGGTAGAGATAGTCTTCAGAGGTGACTCAGGTGTGGCAAAGTGGCCATAGCCGTATTTATACTATTACAGGTTAATTAGGGGGGGGGGTAGAGACGGTTACCTATACTGAGTTGATGCTTAATATATCTATCAACAAACGTGAACCGTAGTTTCTACGGTGTCACGTGTGGGGTGTCTAGTAATCTTGATTCGTGAAGTCGTGCTGGAGCATTATCGATACTATTGTTAATCAGTGTTGATCAATTATCTGTAACTATAGGCTGGATACTGTAGTATTGAAACTATCTAAGGACACAATCTATAGTATATTAGGATGAGATTTTTGTTGATGTTTTCCTCAATAACAAAGTACTATATTTTATGTGTTATTTATATATATTTGGCAGTTATATATATTTATGATTTTAGTTTATGATCAATTTTAAATGTTTCAATTATACTTGATATTTTTAATTTATATTTACTTTTGATGAATATTATTTTGCCTAATCGTAACAATAAGAGTATATCTCGTATATGTTATGGAGAGCTATATACTTTATATAGCTATATTATATTCTAGATTGTAATTGTATTTTGGTGCGTCGAGATTATATTGTCGCCATATTGTATAACTCTAAAGACATTATTATTATATTATTTTATATTTTAATAGGCTTCAATTCACGATAGTATCTCGATAGGTATTAATAATTATTACACGGTTATAATCTAATTATAGTTCCGTTTAGTTTTGGCGCTTTTGGAGACTTATTGTATCAATAAATTGAGAAACATACGTTATTAATGACAGATTCATAAGCTGAGAGCGTATTTATATGTCAAATATAGATTCTATTATCTATTATAATATATCAAGTTATATTATATATAATATAATATATATCTAGTGAATGTATCAATTTAATATCTAAACAACATAATATACTGCCATTATTAATTCACTTTATATCACATTCTTTTATTTTTCATTTTATGTTTTTTATTAATAAATACTTTTATTTTATTATATTTTTACTTTAATTACTTTCTATATATAAATAATTTTTGTTTTTAAATACTTTTTTATTTATTTTTTTAACTTTATTTCATTCAAAACTTTTTCGCACATGAAAGCCAAAAAACTATTATTGTAAATTTTATTTTTTTTTTTAAATACTTTTTTACGTTTTCTTTTTTCCTTTTTTTAAAAAAACGATTTTTGAATTTTTGGACTTTATGTGTCTTTTAAATTACTTTTTGGTTTATATTAATCTCTAGTTGTGGGTATCGAACCAAAGAACTTGCGTTTTTTTTAAGTGTTTGTTGAGTAGTGACGTTGTAGAGATAAGTATTATATAAATTTGTTTGTGTTGTTTGTTACTCTCATATTCCTTTTTCTATATAACGTGTATATATATATAATTTCTATAACTTTAATAAATTATTAAATTAGTCAATTATTATTTATATTATATAATATATTATTTTAAACTACTACCTCACCTATTACTTAGTTATCCACAATCCTGATTACATATTTTGAGTTGCGGTATTATGCAAGGAGTAAAAAATAAATTCTATTATTATTATAATATGTGATGTGTGTCTATGATATTTGATAAGTATCAATTTCGATGTATTATTATATTTTTTGGTTATTAATAATTACATTAATTTATATCATGCTATTAATTTTAATTAAAATATATGTATTAGTATCTTTATATTGTATTAATAGGAGGATTTATGTTTGGATAGGATATAGCCTATTATAGATTTTACGTTTTTTATATTGTGGTGGAGTGCGATTACGCTGCTTGGGAAGTTTGACCTTCTGACTCCCGTGGTCTGCTATTAAGTTTTGTGGTTGGTATTTCTTATATATAGTAATTATTTCTTTATTTGGTTAATTTTATATTATATGTGTATTTGTTCCTGTGATTAGTAAATAATATTTATAAGTTCGGTGTTATTTTATTTATTTAATAAGTGCTAATTGTGTTTTAAATCTGTATAAAGTATGTTTCAAATTGTTAACAAATTAGAATGACAATGTTTTTTTTATTCTCTTCGTGTATCTAAATTTAAAAAGTTTGGAGGTTGGGATGGGGGGGGCAAGAGTTAAAAGTTATTTTTTCTCTTTTCATAAAAATAATAAATGTTTTAGAAAAGTGTATAATTGACTAAAGTATGTGTTTAGGTTTATGTGTATATGATGATAATGATGAACTTTGTATTTTCTTACGCCGCTATGCATAAATTTATTTACAGTTATGTATTAATTTAAAATATCTTTTTTGTAATATATATTCATGTTTTTTTCTTTCTTTGTTATAGTTTAAGTGAGTTTTTAGTATTAGTATTTTAGTAAGTGTAATGCATAAAGGTTTGGTGTGTTAGGAGTTGTTTTAAGTTATTATTGAGTTCTTTAGTGTATCGTAAGTAATAAGCAACAGTTTATTTCTTATTTATAGTGATTATAATATTTAGTGCTCGTGAATAAACATGGAGTAATAAGTATTGTGAAGTTTATGGTGATTTTAGTTTATTCCTAGTATGTGGTCACCTCTTGATTCATCATCTTCCTTTTGTTTAGTGTGGATTTGTTCTATTTTGTGTGTGTGGAGTGTTTGTGTTGTTTTGTTTAGATGTATGTATGATCTCTGTTTGGTTGTTGTTGGTATTTATGATATAACCCTTTGTGATTTAGAATTTTATGTGCTTTACTCGTCTATTTAACTTTATATAACTCCTCTAGTGCACACATCTCGTCGGTGCTTCATAAATATGCTAACACACTATATCAGCTCTTGTTTAGGATACTATCATCTACTAACTCTAATATTTCTTAATTCTTTTCATTGTCTCTTGTTTCTGAGATATTAATGTATTCCTAATTTTAGATGTACATCAACTCTTTTTATACTTTGTTGCATCGTAGATTGAGAGAAGAGATATTATCATAATTTCCGTCTGTAGGGATAAAGTTGTTCGTTTGCTCTATATTGTAATGTCATAAATACTCTTTTCTCATAGTAACACGTCTCGCTGAAGTCTCGTAATTTTTTCCTATATGCTTCGATGTCTGTGGCTCATTTAAATTTTTTCTATATTTAACTATCTATTAGGTTCTTTTTTGCGTTCTGTGTTCTCACCTTTAAATTACTTTTATTTTTTCTTTGCTCTCCAACTAATCCTTCCTTATTCGTATCTTTCTTTGAATATTCTTCTTTTCACTTCTCGGAGTAACTAAGTTTTGTATATAGCATGTATAGCTCTGCTATAATCTCATTGAACAGTTATATATTGTGAAATAATCTATAGGTATCTTAAAAAATAGACATGTAAATTTGTTACATTTTATTTAGTAGCTAATATTCTTCTATTTTCAAAAATTCGATTACAAATCTATTAAGTACAAGATAATTTCGCAAAAAATTCAATATTAGAATATTTTTTAGAGCATGAGGAACCAAAAGACATAATTCTCTTTTCCATTTATTTTTTTTCTTGCCCCTCTAAAGCGATGATAAACACTTTCACTTTACTAAATTCCAGGGATGCTCAAAATTAATAGTAATAATATGGTTTAAGCCTGTTTTCCTTCTTTTATTGCATGCTAGGGAAAAAGGATACACTTTAAATGAGTATTCTCTTAACTTTTAATACTTCTCTTCTCAACAGCTTCATCCTCTGTCGCTATGCGTGATCTTTTAAATACCATGAGCACTTCTTGTGAGGTGCGCGAGATGACTGGAGGGGAGAGAGGTGCAATTGCGTCGCTTCTTCGCGAGTACACACATTGGTATTAGTGCAACTTGCACCATCATGGGCACTTGAGTACGCTTCGGACTCTCTGCCACCTAAAGTGGGAAGCAGTAATCGTTGACTGGATGAGCAGGTTCATTCCTTCTTCGACAAATCTTTCTCTCCTCATAATCCATGGTTCGATCGTGGCCTGTTTCTTTTGGCCATCCAGGCCTAGAGACATGCTGTTACAGGGGGTGACAAAATTCTCGTTCTCCTATCACTCTCGCTAATTTTCATTCAGGACTTAGAAAATCGTTGCAAGGGTGTATTCTGCTCTTCGACGAGCTAAAGCGGTGCTTTTGTCATAGAAAATAAAGTTGTGCGTCTCTAACCTCCTTGGTTCTCCTACTGATAAATATTCTGGCTCCGCTCTTTTGCCAAAAACATCTCTAACTTCTTTCTTTAAATCTACCTTTCCTCTTCTTATCGATTCTGATGCTTCTGGCTAAACTCTTCCAACTGAAAAGGCCAAATCTCTTCGGCCTCTAATTTCCTCTCACTCAACCCTGGACGATTCTGGCCACCCTCTCCTCCACCTTCTCCTCTCAGGTGTCCTAGTCTTTGCCTGTGATTACATTTGATCGGGTGCATGGCGCTCCTGAGATTCTTATGAGAACGTTAGGAAGGCGTGGGGCCCGGATGGCATTCCTTCTTCCCGAGTTTCGCAGGAAGTGTACTACTGATAGCTCTCTGGTGCAACCCACTCACCCTCTCCGTCTCATGAACGATATTATTTTTTCTCACATTTACTGTCCTCAATAAACTCTAGTTGCTCTCTCCACATGTTGGATAGCACGCAACTATGTTCTAAACCTATTCCCGAGAGAAAGTGAAGCTCACTTCTGATCCTTCTAAACTCATCGCCACCTAAACTAGACTTCAACCTGTATCTCTTCTACTCTGAACGATTTGATACCCTCTTCTCAACTCTCACTTCCTTGACCATCGGAATCTCATTTCTTTCTTTCCGATCGCCAGTACGGCTTTTCGGCGTCATCGAGTCTAACTGGTGATCAACTTTCCTATTTATATCGATTGATGGTTTTTCTCGCCTCGGAACTACTTGGGACCTTTGCGTGGTTGGCGCTGATATTTCCAACAAGCATATATGATCCAGAGAGCTGAGTTAGGCACGCGTCCCAAACAGTTTTTTCGAGCCTACATCAATAAAGTAACATACTCATCGCAAAGCTTCACTGCACTTTGAGAGGTTTTCTCCATGCAATTCATGTTAGCTGTTACTTATGTCTATACTGTTTTCTTTCAAACTGATCATATCGGCATGAGATTGCTTTAGACAGTGAGGGAGAGTGTCAAGCGTACTTTCTCGATTAATATAAGATGGTGTATGCATCCATAACAGTGTGGTATATTGTCTTAATCTATGTACTTTTTTTAATTTACTTTTATTCACTTGAAATCACTGTCTGCATACATGTACACATATATTACAACTATTCGTTATTTCATCACATCGATACACTGGCCAAGACATGATGTACGTTCTGACCCTTCATTCTAACGCAACCCATGCATTCAATTCACTCTGCTCCCATCTTCTTACTCTGATATTTGTGCCTTCAGTCTCGTCATGATAGTTTTTATTTCTCTAGAGAGTATTTACTTCTCTGGCTGATCTGGATAGAATTTTTTTCCGTGAGGATGGGGTCGTCTGAGTATTTTCTCCTAATTCAAATTCTTTAAAAAATCACTCTTGTTAATCTCCATCTCTAAGACACCTCTAACTTCCTAATCTCTTCGAATTTGTACACGAGCTTCTCTCGTGTCTCTGTTCGACACAATCATACTGTTTTCGAATATACATTTTGGTTACGCATAAACTCTTTTATTATTTTTTTCTAACAGGAATATTGTAGCTGTATTATGTAAACAAATATAGATAATAATGTCTTGAAACCTCTACAGTTTGAGAGATATGAGGAGTGGTGATGGAAATGAAAGTGGGAGTTTCTGGTTTAGATACTGCGAGTATCTTTTTTTTGGTCTTCCAGCAGTTTTTCTCCATGTTTATCACTAGGCCTCATTCCGCGCTTGTTTTTGGAGTACTGTCTCTCTATATGGGGAGTCACAGCTATGTTCACTTCCGGCTCTTGATTTAGAGGACTTCGCAGGTCAAAGGCAAAATTGAGGGACTTATCAATATACTGTACGTTTCTTTGTTCTAGTCTCACTTGAGACCTCTATTCTTTATGCGCGACGACGTTTTTGGTGTAGGCTTGATAATCTTCTTTACTATTAGGTTACCTGTTCTGTGTCTTTAGTGGGTGATTCTCGTTGTTGATAGCGGCAAGTTTCGCTCGAAGTGGAAGTTTCCAACGTGCGTGCCACCTTAAACATTTTTTTTAATGTCTTTTCTTAAGACGGACTCTACTCTTCAGTAGCACAAGGCGAGCTAATGACCTGCCAATCTCGATTTCTGTTGTTTGTGATTACTTATTTTTAGAACTACCAGACACACTATGTCGTGTTGGTGCCAATCCTTTTTTCTTTCTCCTGCACGTTGGGTTTTCTGTTCTGTGTGAATTCTCTTCATTATCTTCTGTGTTTTTCCTACTACAATTTAATCGTCCCTCCTTTAATCTCCGCGTCCTCGTGTTTCATCTGCCTAGATTTGCGTTAGTATGATAGTTTATGATTGATTTGTTATCTATCACTAAGACCCTCCTTGAATAGGGCTTTTATTATATAAATACGACTTCGCAGTCCTGTTATAAACAAATAAAAAAAAAAAAATTTATATATATATAATAAGTGACCATCTCTTCAGATAGGGCATTTGCCTCACTGTTCATCTGTGACCAGCATCATTCTTCCTATCCTGGCCTACGAAGATGCTTTGATCCTAGAGACACTCCTATGATGTGAAATAACAATATTCTTCGGCCGCAATTTGGTATTCTCGGTGCTAATTCCTTGAATTATACACTCAGGTTCGGGTTTCACCCTTTCAGTGGAACTTTACATCTTCCCTCCATTGACCCTTCATTTGACATCAAAACTCTCCAGAAGAACGTGTTTCTAGGAATCATAAGATTCCAATGCCTCTGGTTCTCGAAGAATTCCTACAAAGCAATACAGAAATAAATGGGCACCGGATTTGCATAGCCCGTGGTTCCCCCTTATATATTCATATTAAATACACTATATTATTATAGTATATTCATAGTATATTTATATATTTATAATAATTATATATTATATATTATGAAGTTTATAATATTATTTTATATTATTATATCAAGATATTAGTGGTTGTATACTATCATTAATATATGGTTTGTTTCAGACTTATTACATGAAAAAGTTGATTATTATTCATAGTTTATTAATAGAAATATATTAGATTTTTATGATGATACTTATGTATTATTATTAGATATATAGTTAGTGAATTATATTCGATTTCTGGTATATTTTGTATTGTAATATATTATTGAATAGTATTTATAATTAATTTCCTTTTTATATTATGTTATATAAAAAAAATGTGATATATTATATATATATTTTAGTCTAGATGGTTGTCTTATTTTAATCAGTATATGACCTTTTACCTACTATTCTATGTTATGATAACTTATATATAAGATTTTTATATTGGATGACTTGTTAGATGAAAAATCAAGTATTACGTTAGAAAAGTGGGTATATATATATATACATATACATATAATATACATATATTATATATACTATAGTATTGTCATTTTATTTATTACGATGATATATAAGATTTCTTGTAGAAGTGGTGTAAAATTTAGTACTTATTTACAACAATCAGTTTATTAGTATATGCCTATCTTTATTTATATTATAAACTTTGTAATTAAATGAGTTATATAATTATATATATTATACTGATCTGAATTTATATATATATATATTCTATTTATGTATTAGTATTATTGTAATAATATTATATTTTTTATTCTTATTAGTATAATATAATATATATATATTATATCATAATATATTATATATATATATTATATTTAAACTATTTATATTATTTATTTTTTATATATATTTTATTATTTCATTGGGGCGTATACCATAGGGGGTAAGTTTAAGTTCTTCTGTATGATCACAACATATTTTTTAGTCTTTTAATAAAATATTTTAATAATGGTATATATGTAAATATAAATTATTATAAAATTTTATTATGATATGTAAGAAAAAAAATCTGTATTTATAAATTATATTTAAAGAAATATTTCAATTACTTTCAGTAATAACAATTAAATAATTAATATTCTCATTTTTGGAAATTTTCCTTCCTAGCTGCTGTTACTAAGAGTATAAATTGGATAAGCTTTATTCGTGTGAGGCGTAGGGTATAGTCTTCATATTTTCATATTCAAATTATTAATGAGAGAAAAGCCGTCACAAGCGTCTCATACCTTTGTTCTTGTTGAGGAGAAGATGATAAGCAATGTTGGCGTCGTGAGGTACGAGAACTTGTTCGCTCTCTCACGGCAGTTTAAGGGATCGTACGAATAATTTGAAAAAAGAAGGATTTTGAATGTCATGCTCGTCTCTCTCTTCTCTCGGTGGCGTGTTGTCTCCTATGCTGTGTCTTTCTTATTTTTTGTTCATTCTCTCTTCGTCTTTCTCTCTCTTCTTTGCTCGCTCTCTCTCTCTTCTTTTTTCTCTTAAACCGTTCTGTCTATCTTCTCTCTATCTCTTTTATATCTCTTCTTCTCTCTCTTCTCTCTCTCTCTATCTATCTAATCATCTATCTATCTATCTATGTATTCTAATCTTCTATTTTATTCTATCTCTAAACTATCATCTTAATCTATCTATGATGTAAACGATATTTTCTCCACTATGGTTGGATCAGAGTGTGAAAACATAATGTTTACCTAATTATTATGTATGCTGAGGTAATATATTGGAATAGAGTGCAGTGAAGTTTGTGTGTGTTGTTCTTTATTTTGTGTTAATTTTTTAGTTATAAACAAACATTTTTTCTATTATTAATTGTTTTGTTTTAATCCTTGTTTATACTTATGGTCGGTATTCATAAAATATTAATTTTAGAAATTTCTGAGTAGGTTCACCTATGTCAGAGCTTGAAGTCAATCTTTATGTCTATTAATATTTCTAGCATTAAATATGAGATATTATGTGTTATAACTCATAAAGGACGTTTGAATATACTTAAATTCTTTTCCTGTGAAGTTTATAAATTACTGGAATTCTTGGCTAGTCTAAAGCAGTTCTTCGTTTATATATAGGCTAATGGGTATGATGATGTATATTATGTGTACTATATATATATACTCTATAATATTAGTTTAGTTAGTTCAATCATATTTATTGGTTGCTCTATTTTTGTGTTATATTATGTAGTAATATATATAGGCTGGTATTGTAGTAGTAGCATTTATATAATTACTATTATTATATACTATTTTTTAATGATTTTTTATTTCATATTTTTTTTTTTGTCATTATAGATTAGTATTTTTTATATTATCTACTTTGGCCATAACTCGATTATCGCAACTGTTGTTATTATTCTTCAAGGTTAACGTCTCACTGATATATATATGTATATTTCTCATATTTTATATATATTTTGATTATATTTTTATATATATATTATATGTCTTATAAATATTATAATATAAATCTTTTACTTTAAGCTATATATTGATTGTATTATTATATTATATAGGTATATTTATTATTTATATATTATAATTGTACTATTATTTATTATTATTCATAACTTAATTAATATTATTATTTATTTGATTATTAATTATAATTTTTATTTATTCTTATTCTATTAGTTATATTATTAATTAGTGTATTTTTTTATATTAGTAATTATTATTAATTATTTATTATTATTTATATTATTATTTATTATTATTATTAATTATTATTATTTATTTATTATTATTATTATTTTATATTTATATTTTTTATTTATTATTATTATTATTATTAATTATTATTATTATATTTATTAATTTATTTATTATTATTTATTTATATTATTGCTCAACAACCATTTGTCCGTTAGTGACTATAGATGGTGTTAGCTGCTAGAAATATTATTACATTCATCATCACAGCTTTTCGTGGGAAGAAAAAGCTATTATATTTGTATCGTAAGGGTTCCTGCCGCCTTCGAGTTGATGTCCAATACGATATATGGTTTTCTTTGATATGATAATGTATTTGTTTCCGCTAGTAGTTTCAATACTCTCTTCTCTAATATATAATTATTCTTTATATATATATTATTTTATATTTTTTTATATATTATTATTATATTCTATTTTATTATTTTATAATTTATATATATTTTTATTTCTATATATATTATATTTATATATATATTTATATTACTTATATTTATTACATGATTAATATATATTTTTATATTCTATGATAATATCATTATTTTTATTATTATTATATATATAATTGTAGTAATAAACTTAATAATTACTTAAATTTGTCCTTGCCTGAGCTGGTGCAGAGTCCTTTTTTCCGCTCCGGCTCCGGCTCCGGCTCCATTCAAAAAAATTCTGCTCCGGATCCAACCCCTCCAAAAAATTTCAATTCCGCAGCCCTGTTGGATGGAATGGAGGAAGTTTTGTGTGAGGGGGTGACTTAAAGAAACTCTCTGGGATGGAGGGAGTCTTGTGTGGGGGATAACCTAAAGAAACTATGAGGGTTGGAGGGACTCTTGGGTTGGAATAACTTAATGACACTGTGGGGTGAAGGGAGTTCTGGGTGGGATTGACATAAAGAAACTTTGTGAGGTGGAGGGAGTCTTGGTTGGGGGATGACTTATAGGAACTCTGTGGGGTGGAGGGAGTCTTTTGTGGGAGATGACTTTAAGAAAGTTGGTGGGGTGGAGGGAGTATTGGGTAAGGGATGACCTAAGGAAACTTTGTGTGCTGGAGGGAGCCTTATGTGGGAGATCACTTAAAGAAACTCTGTGGGGAGGAGGGAGTCTTGAGTGGGGGATGACTTTAAAGAAATCTCAGGCTGAGGAGGATTTCAAGGGCTCAGAGGATTACTTCAAAAAATACATTTAATTCTTCTTCACTTTGAGTTTTCAAATATATTTTAATTTACCAATAAAGAACAAATATTTATTACATTTCTTTTCTAATAATATATATATGGTTATTTATATGATATTTTATTTTAATATGTATTATATCTGATTAATTTTATTTGATTAGATCACTGATTTAGTGGTGTTATATATTGTATTATTATATGTTATTTAATTATTATTATAATAAGTTGTAATGTTCAAATAATACTTATTTTATATAGAGATATTATATATACCGATAATAGGCTATCTACCCTTTGATTAACTCAATATAAACAAATCAATTGTGGATTTATAATATATATTTTTGTATATATAGAGTATATATATATTATTTGTAATAATATATATAATATATTTATGGTTTAGTATTATTTTTGTTTATTATTTAGTTGTTAGGTATTATTTATATATATATATATATATATATATATATATCGATATATATTTGTTTACGTATATTTTATTATAGTATTTATTATTGATTTATTATTATTAAGGTGATGAGATTTATCATTGCCTAGGTTATTTATTTTTTAATTCTATTTATTTAGATAAAGAAATGTAGTAATTTGTGCTCTTAATTGTAGTTAAATAAAATATAATTTGAAAAACCCAATGTGAAGAAGTATTGATAATGTTATCTTGCTTTAATGAAGTACCTCATGAGCCTCTTTTGTTAAATGAAAATCTGCATTCTCAGCTCTAGAGAGTTTATCTTTAATCAATCCCCCACCTTCAGAGAGGCCCTCCTCTCTCTACACAGAGTTTTCTTTAAGGTGATCTCACATTATAAGCTTATCTACTCCAGCACACAATAGTATTTTCCTTAGTCATTTCCTTATCGCTTCATATTCTAACACCTCTCGACCCCACACAACTTTTATCTGCTTAAAGTCTATTCTTCCTCACTAATATAGAAGCGTCCCTCCAATGCCACAGTAGTCTCCGTTTATTAGGTCATCACCCCATAGCAAGTATCCTCCACCTCACAAAGTGTTTCTTTATATGTTAATCCTACTCCAGAACTTCTCCTTTTCACCTTTTACAAGTTGGTCATTAAGCATTTTTTATTAACCAACCAAGAATGTCCTCCAACCCTCATAGTTTCTTTAGGTTATCCCCCACACAAGAACTCCTCACATACTCAGAGAGTTTCTTTAAGGTCACCCCTCACAATTTCACCTTCTCCATTTCCATCCGAACAATGCTGTCGAGATTGAAAATTTTTTGGGTATATGGTTTTGGAATGCCGCGGAGCAGATATTTTTGTTTTGAAATGGACCGGAGCCGAGGAGGAGGCGGTGAAAATAGGACTATGCCCTATAAGCTCAATGAGCAAGGACAAATTTAGTAATAGCTTATTTTCAATCTTGTTTATTACTACAATTGATATATATTATATATAAATATGGATATTTGAGAAATAATTGTATGGTAGTATATGTCAGGGTATGATCATTCTGATAATCTAGGATTAGTAGTTTTAAGACTTAAAGATGCTACCAAACAACCCTGTTTAAGGTATACTGTATATGAAAACTTTAGAAATATAGATTTTTCTATATATATATTATCTTGTTGTTTATATTATAAAGTATTATTGCCTGTTTTTATTCCATATATATAAGTATATTTTGATTATTATGTAAGCTGTTAGTGAGAAAGAGTTTGAGATTATAGCGACACATCATTTCATCATAAAGAGAGACACTCTTCGGTTCTGTGGCTACTAAGGCAGTGGAACCTCCTTACGTCAATTTGTTCTTTTCTTCTCCCAGAAAATGGCTGTTTAGATTATGTATACGATAATTTAATTCGTCTGGTGGCAAGCTTAACACCATTCTACTTATGGGTCCTATCGTGGTACTCATGGTGTTTGGAGTTCATTAATATAATAATATATAATTAATTAATTTTTATTGTTGCTAGTATAATTATAATAAAATATAATAATAATATATAATAATATATAATAATTATTAATAATTTATATCATAATTAATAATTAATTAAAATTAATTAATAAATAATATATATATAATTAAATTATATAATATAATTTTTATAAATAATAATAAAATAATAAATAATATTATATATAATAATTAATAATTATAATACATTATAATAATAATAATAATAATAATAAATATCAATGTAATAAAAGGTATATATTAATATGTATATATAATAATTATTTAATTTATATTATTTATTTGTTACGTTTTATATTATATGATAGGGGTTTATTAGGTGAGAGTCTTATTAAATATATACTGGAGAGTTTTTATATTTTATATTATTTTATATATATATAATATATATAATAATATGAGGGCGTACCTTGAAGATTACACTTGGGTAGGCAAGTAGTTATTATATTTTTTATATATATTTAGTTTTTATGTATATTATTATTATGTTTTATTTATTATATATATAATTATTATATATTATATATTATATATAGGTTTATTATTATTTATTTATTTTCTTATACTTATAATTAGTTTATTATATATTCTTTCTAATTGTATTTATATATTATATTTATTAATACAACATACACTTCTTTTACGCATTAATATCGTAAGCTTATTTTATTTAGAAGGAAATTTTATTGACATTTATTATCACCATTTGGAATGGAGTACAGCTATTATTATTTATGTGTATTATTATGTCATATAGATATGACTTCAAAACCTGACATAGGCCTACCTGAATTTTTAAATAATTTTTTAATACTATTTTAATGGCAAAGTCACTCCGTTCTATCAAAACTAACATATTTTTTAAAATTTAATATAAGCATAACACCTTCACTGCCTCTATTGACTCTCAAATTTTAACTCAGTCAATATATATTGGATACAATCATTCTATGTTCTACTCTGTCTCACTTACATATAGTGGGAGAAATTATCGTACGATTTATCATGATACGATAGTATTAGATAGTGAGATAAGGATAAATAATCGGATATCGGGTAGATAAAGAACTATGAATATGACGGATCATTATATAAAAACATCTTTTAGATCAGAGAGAGAGAGAGATGAGAGAGACGCAGAGAGAAGAGGAATGAGAGAGAGAGAGAGAGGTAGAGAGAGGGAGAGAGAGTAATGTATGAGGAGGTATGTTAGATGTAGAAAGTTAGGATTCATGATGATTTAAAAAGGCTTTTTTTTTCAGTAAGTAAATTTATGCAAGGATGTTTCACTTAGGTGACCGGAAGTTTCTAATAAATCCGCGAAATTTGTGCCTGTTATTTTTATCTGCTCAACCAGCATAGGTATTATGACGCTTGCTTTTTTTCTATATTTTTTTTTTGGTTAATATTAAATATGATATGAAAATCTATTTGATTCTTACCAATTTATTGTGAAATTTAATTTTATATTTATTGATGATTTGGTCAGGGGAAGAGTTTGAGACCCTTTTACTATTATAATAAATTTTGTTTTTTACTAAAGTAGTTGATTTTTTTAAATTTTTAGTTTTATAAATCAGTTTCTTTTTGACACTTTACTTTTATATATATTATATAGTTTGTATATTTGGAGGAGAAACTTGATTATACTTTACCTTTATATATCAGTTGATTATTATTTAAATAAAGACTTGAAAACAGAATATTGGTGTAGTGTCAGGTTACCTTGGCTGCGTATTGTAGCTGCCTACCCTATTCTGCAAAGGTGTAATTTTTAGAATTCTTTTTGCACTCTCCCTTGTTTATTATATGTATTTTATTTGATTATTATATAAGTTTATGTATTATTTATATTTTATATATTTTTATTTTATATAGTAATTCGAACAAGTCTTAGTAGTTATTGTATAGATATTACATTATAATATGACTAATTAATGATAATATTAAATATTACATTATGTATATATATTTCTTATATATTATAATAGTAATACTATTCAATAATAATATGAGTTCTGGTATATACTAGGGAGTATATATAGAGGTAAATATATATATAGGTATAGATATATATATGATTATATAATATATATATATTATATACTAGTATATGTATATTATTATATATATGTGTGAGTGTGATATTATTATTATTATTTTGTGAGTATTTTGTAGTATATATATATATATAATTATATTATATTGTGTGCAGTAATTTTATCTATATCTGTTTTTGTTTATTTACTTGTTTTGTTATATATTAGTATAGTTTACTTATTATTTATTATATATATTTTGTTTTAGTATTTACATTTATTATTATTATTTTATGGTATTATATGTTTTATATATAGGTATTTATGTATATATTATATTTATATAATTAATATTTTGGTGGGGTTATTATATTATTATTTATTATTATATTATTAATATATATAATTATATATTACTATTACTTATATATAGATATATGAGTTATAATATATATTTCTATATAGTATATTAGTATATAGTATATCATATATGTATATATATAATATAATATATTTTTAAATAATTATTTATATTTATCTTTTAAAATTATAAACTTTTTATATTTATTTTAATATATTTTATTATATTTTTTATTATATATTTTATATCATATTTAGGGCGACAGGGCTTAGCAAGCCGGTCCTTTACTTTTTTATGCTTGTAGAATTCTTTGACCAGCATTGGAATCTTATGATCCTAGAAACACGATTTTCTGGATGTCTTATTTGATCTTGTTTGGTCTTTTTTTTTGTTGTTTTTTTTTTTTTCATTTCATTTATATAGCGTAACATTTCAGTTATATCAATACAATAAGTCTGACAATTTTCTCAATGTTTTTTTAATTTAATTTTAGAGTTCTTATTATTTTTATACCGTTATATTGTTTTTGTTTTTTTTTTATTTTTAATGCTTTTTTGTTATTTGTTTTGTATGTTTTGTTTTTTTTTTTTTTTTTTGTTTTTTTTTTGTTTTTGTTTTTTGTTTTTCTTGTTTTGGGTTTTTTTTTTTTTTTTTTTTTTTGTTTTTACAGGCAACAGCAATACACTCATGAATAACTTAGAACAGGTTATTATAATTTTTGTTAAAATTCTATTTACTGTGTTGGCCCTAAAGTAAGGTTATTTTTTTTGATAAAGTGTGTGGAGAGCATTGAACAGGTTACAATTTGGGTTTCTAAGAGTTGGTTACTTACATAAATGTTGTTTAAGGTGTGGGAATTTTGTTAATGTTAGCTGGTTTATTCGTGTTTAAGATAAATATAATTGTCATGTCAATTTTTCTTAGTCAACACATCTCACAGTGTTTTGAGAGAGATAGCTCTCTGCTCTTACAACGTTTAGGTAAGCTATGCATTTACCATACTCGATTTGTTATGTATGATTCTTTATCTCTATTATATATGTATAATATAATCTCTCGATCATGTCGTATCCTGAATAATCATACAACTGTAAATCTCGATTCTCAACTTCTCTCGTATAGAAACTTAATCTTCATTCGTCGCATAGTGATAGTATGTTATATTTTCTACTCGATGATCTGTGTTGAGAACAAGGTGCTATTCACATTATCTCATTTACGGGAAATGACTCGTGACGATATATAAGATTCCTAGATGTTCAATACTGATAGGAAAATCTGTCGTGTAGATTACAAAGCCTAGCTAATATGTCTCGATATCATCTCATCACACCGGTAGTTAGCTGTGATTGATGAGTGAGTAGCCCTTATTGATTAGGTGAATCTCTCTTGTGTCGCTCAATTGTCCTCCGCTTAAATGTCACCTTATATGAGGTGCGCGGAATGGTTATGATGTGTTCGAGGTAGGTCGTCGTGATGCGGTCGAAATCCCAGTCACGCATAATCTTACCTCGTTCTCCTTTATAGCGAAGTGTTTAGTATACATGCTATGTTGTGGTCTACGTATCTCTATGAACCCATACAGCGTGCTTTCGCCTCATAATTATCTATCCACTCCTAATTCCCATTCTCTTATACGAGTCCTTTATAAAATTAACTTTACAGTACTATATACGTTATGAATATGAGCACTCCTATACTGATAATCACCTGAATAAACTTTACCAATACTGTATCATTTATCTCGAGACTCCATCATTTCTCATATCCTCGCAGATTCGTCTCTGCTTCACACGCACAATGCTCGTCTACCATTAAAACTGTTCGCAACGATATAGGGCGTGCATATTCCCATTGGAGGGAGAGGTGATCTCGTCGATATACTGCACTGACTCAGCTAATCATCCACTCTCTCTCCGCTCAACTTCGACTGACTCCAGGACATAACTTGCCTAAATGAAGAACAGTGAACTCATAGTCGTCGCGATGACAGCGTTCTCAACCATCCTGGGTAAAATGTGTACTTTGCGTCGATTACTACTCCTTCCCGTGATGTCTGGTATAAGAGATATATACTGAACTCTCTATCTTCTAATATACCATTCTTTATATCCTGCATTCGATGCGCGTTCAATAATGTCCACAGATCTCTAATCGTGTATATTCAAATGCTACATGTTATTCGACTCTCTTTTCTGCGGCTTTTTGAGTAACAAGACACTATACTCTATGATCTCATGCGCGGACATCAGTCATCCGTCATGTAAGAAGCACTCTCCAGCCTCATGTGCTATGTAACGCATGTAAGACTCGCGAATATATCCAAGACCTAATATAAAATAAATAGAACCATCATTTAGCGATCGGGGAATACCGACTGACTCGGCGTAAAAGTAGAGTCGCGGCGATATTTGACATCGCCAGGCGGCTAAGATAGATTCATGTTCAACCTTTTCTTCATCCAGTGCATTGATTTTACTTGTTATTTAATATTAAAGTACAACGTAATTAAATTACTTAATTACCAATCAACCCTTTAATATACTTAAAAAAATAATATAATTTTAGCATAAATATATTCGAGACATATAAAACGGAAATCATTATCTTATAGTTTATATCATGGATCAGTATAATCTCTAAATACTTGTTCAGACAAGCCATAGGCTCAAACTTAGCTCCGCTCAACGATCTCGCTCCGATCGGCTGAGTATCGTCTTTTGGGGGCTATTGATTTTGGGTTAATTGTAGACCCTCGTAGTATCAATAAATGATGAAATCTCCAAAATCGTGCAGCGGCTTGGAGAAATTATAATTCTCAACTTTTAAATAAGTAAAGAGCAGAAATGGATAGCATAAACTCAGTCAGAAATGGATGATGAAGTGTTTACATCTGCTTCCAAAATACGTAGCAAAGAAATATAAGGAATTAGCAAAATATATTGCTACAATCTCTCACAAAATTATAAATAAAAATATATATAATAACAACGTATAATCGAATGTTTTATAAGGAATAAGACAATGATTGTGAATATATCGTGGCATAGCTATTCATTAAGCAAAAGTGGTTGCAATCTCTGTTCATGATTGATTAATTACAAACAGTAATAGTATATAAAAACATTTTCTGATAGAATGATGGGTTGGTTGCAAAGAAAATATCAACCTTTATTAGAAAAAGCCATCAAAATAAAATATTGGTTGATTGGAATAACCGGTGCCGTATTTGCTTTTAGTATTTTCTAGTTTTCTCAATTCCGATGAAAACGATACCGGGGTGTATTCTTTGAATCAAAAAATAAACTAAGTATACGTTATGATTATAGGAAAAATATCCATTAACTCTTCATTCCAATGCTCCATCATTTTTCAATTGAGCCTTATGGAATATTTGCATTAATTCTTACAATCGAACTATTATGTCTACTTTTTTATTTTATCTTCAGGCCTTTAGTGACTACTCACTCTACATAACACAAACGAGTCAATACTCATAATTGACGAAACGACGTGACTGAAGTGACGTTAGTATCTGCTTAGCGAGTGAGCGTATCAGTTTTACTTGGCTCGCAGACTACCTCGCGATACGTTGGTGAATATAATATCCAATAGATATCATATGATAGTATCAATCAGTTGCGTCTAGTATAGGAAGCTACCGACATGATGATTGTACGATCGCTAAGAGTAATCTGTTCACATCCATCTTCGTGGCACTCAGAAACTGAGAGCAGAGCTTATCATCTAACTCGATCTACAAAGATTATAGGCTCAGGTTAGGTGAACTGCGTAATAGTAATATACGATAACTAATATAAGACAGCCTCCTTCGAGATATGAGGATATATGATGATGTCGCGCCTCTCACGTAGTGAAGAATCTCTCAAGGTCTCTGGAATAAGGATTGAGTGTCATAAATAGCAGGTCCATATTGAGGGAGCGTACACTCGCTCTGCCCCCCGACGAGACAGAATAGAGGAGGCGCACAGATATTGGCGCTTTACCCCTCGCATAAGTGGTTACGTAACCTACTATAGATGTGAGATGAACGCGGTAAGATGTGGTTAGCGCGATACGATCTTAACTGCGCTCTCTTCAAAATGTAAGCCACCAAAAAGAATAGGAGATCTACATCTCACATCCTCAAAATAAGACACATTTAGGCGCAAAGAGATACCGCACATAATCTCAGAAAAGCGATAAGAAACCAACAGATTAGAAAGCCAACATAGTGAAATAAGCACAACCCCCATCAGCGACAGCACTTATCCGAACAACTCAAGAGCGGTGGCTCTGACGAAACCTGGCCGAAATAGACGGAACATATACGCATACTTTATTATCGTCAGTCTGATAATATACGGTACATATATACGTCTCGTTTATATCCAGATTATCTCTGATCATCACGCATCCTTAACCATAGACGCCGCACCTTGTCGAATCCTAGAAGCACGGAAATTAATCAATCCGAAGTTCGCTCTGACCATTACTGACAGAGAACTCGAATATTTATGTGCAATATATAGGCGCACGGTTTCAGTGGCTGACAGTTGTGGATGCAAGTCAGCGCACCGTGCAGCAAGAGCGCGATGCAGCTCATATGAAGCAGTGGCACTCGCAAAGCAGCCGCGGTTACACGCGCGAGTTCCAGCCGCCAGTAACATAACATCAGATAACACGCCGAGTGGAGTAGATAATTTTGACCGGTGGAAGTTTCCAGCGCACCCTTATCTCCTATTACGATAAATGCCTCTAGGCAACTCGCTCTCATTACTCCTATACAAACAAGCGAGAGAAATTAAATTTCTGCAACAATGAGCCTGCCTACCCCCTGCGAGTTTGGATAAAGATCGTTTAATCGCAAACTCTCCCGACTTTTGATAAATAGAGGTGTGGGCGTATGTACACCGACCAAGACCGCGTTTCGAATAAGCACCCACAAAGATGGTCAATAAGTAGTGCTCCGCCTCGCTTTGTTAGACATCATTCTTAGTCGTATTCCTCGAAGAAACGTATATAAGATCCGGCAAATAGTGAGAACAATTATTTTGAATTGTGTAGTCCTACAACATATTCTCGACTTGACGATACTCGCCTGTGGAGTATCCGCTCGCGTCAGTATCTCTCGTAATCTTACAACTCCTTCTCCGTCGCTGCCTTCCAATAATTACCTCATTAATCCCAAAGTGTGAATACGTCTAACTGAGAGCTCACCCCGTACTCTTATTCTTTTAGAAGTAACCGATATCTGTTAGACATCAATACATAGTGAATGACGAGAATGTGATCTGTATGAAATATCCTCTGCGCATCGCTCATATAGTTTGGTCAACAATATACTAGAAACTCGCTCGGCTCAGTATATAAGCGATACGCGCGAATGTTTCTGCGTGTGGCGCCTTAACATGACTGAGAAAGTAGTGTGCAGATAATTGTCATTAGTTGGATTGCGCAAGCGATATTCCGCAAAGCTAGCCCTAGCTCCGAAATTTGCGTTTGAAAAGTGTGAGAGCGGAGCATCTACACTCAATTTTTTGATATATCGACCCGATAATAACGATTTGGAGCGAAGTGGCAGGTGTGTTCATATAACAGATGCGCGGCGAGATGGACATGGAATAGTAAGACATGAATATTAACCTCGACGATAGAAAGACAAGTGAAGAGTAGAGAGAGAGAGAGTATTAGAAAAGTGAAAAATGGCTCGTTATTAAGATACATAAGAATTAGATGTTACACTCTGACACTCGCAGAGCAATATATACCTTTTCAGCACTCTCGCTTTCACCCTCGCAATTATGCTCTACTAGCTATTTGCTATGGCATCACAACCGTTAGTGACGGTAAGAGTACTCGTGAGATTGAATTATCGGCCTCTCTGTAACTCATGTGAATTGCTCGAAGTGACTAATATGTATACGTGTCATCAATAGCCTAATACAAAATCTAGTTTGTGTGTATAAATAAATGCTCATATCGAGGTATTGTCGGCCACTGAACTGAGGAGACCATTACGTCGAAATTGGATCGTTGCCGAGGTGACATATATTCCTATTAATATAGAGAAGCTCGCGAATAAACTAACAAACGGTATAGGCGTCATAGATAGAACGAGACCGCTTCTCAAACCTGTGATCCGCATGAGCGCTATAAGCGTGACGGCAAGACGTGCAATCAGCCATGGAGAGCATTTCAAGATCGTCCGTGCCATTCGCCGCTCATCTCGCGATGACTCTCTCAGCAGGCTCAGAAAACCTCTGAATCTGAACGATCGACCCGCGAGCGATCAGACGATGCAGCGATGAAACTGAGACGAAGAGCATCGCAAAACACCACGACCAACGCCAAGAACCTCTCGTGGAAGACAAAACTAGTCAGGCCTCGATCCGTCATGAACAGATAGTTGTCGCGCGGAAGTCAGCCGCCGAATCGGTCATGCCGCCCTCGCGATGACTACGTCTGCGCAGATCTGACTCGTGTACGTAAAAAATCTTTGGAGTAGGGGTATCGTGCCTGTCAAAGAACTGCAAGACAGATGCGAGATCCGGCTCGTACTAGTCGCTGATTAACGAGTAATAGACCGCATTTAACGCTCTTGTACAGTGAGCTGTGAATCTTCGAATAGTGTATATATAAAATAGAGATCTGTGTCCTACTTCTATCGAACTTCTAACAGTTTTAGTCTTCTATCACCGAAATACAGCGATTTTATAGTAGTAATTTATCTCTCTAATATGTGTTCCTATATATATGTGTGTGTGTGAAACTTAACACAGCGGGCTTAAGCACAATTTTCTCATGGATAGACCACGAAACGAAGGATGCCAATTTCTCTGACAATAAAATAGATACAAAATAAGACTTACACACTTGGATAGCTGTGCCATTAATCTCAATAGCATACTCTCGCTAAATGCGAGGATTATAACTCTTGGACAGTGATTATAACAAAGCCTATCGACATATCTGCATATTCTATCACTCAAGCACGATCTCGCTGTTCATTTGGCTGCTCTCAGCAAGAAGTAGCTCTAACATAGCTGAACAGCAATCAACTATACGCTGCACTCGCACCGGCAGTATGATTAAGATTAGCGATACTACATAAAGTTATTTATTAGACATAATACATATTGATTCTCAATGATCTAATTTCGTGAGCTCCTTATATTGTATTAGTTATTTGAATTTTGTTTATGCTCTACAATTGAAATATTAAGTGTATCTAAATTTACCGTTTACTAAGTTTTGTCTACAGAAGTTTATACCATACTCATATACCTAATAAAATATCATAGTGATACTACTAGATTAGAACAGATATAACTAGGTACGTATATAAGTACAGGCACCTAAATCATACCCCGAACAATAGTTATATCTAGTATTAATACTCATATGATTAGGATTACTATAATTAGTATACTATACTATATATATATATAAATATATAATACGATAACAAGTAAAGTAAATATATATATCTACTACCCAGCTAATTATTAATACATATCATAATATATACTATAGTATATAACTTACCTATAATATATATATATATATAAATATAACCTAATAAATATACTATCAAAGCTATTATAGTACGGTAATATTTTTTCAAATACCACATCATTATCCTTTAAATTTAGTATTTACATATATAACAAATAAAATTTTAAGGTAATCATGAAATACAAAAATTATCCATAAATAATATGCCTACGCTCAAATATTTACCCCTCACCTTTTTGTCGAAACCATTATTTTACTGAATACAAAACTTTATTTCAATGTCACAGATAACTACAAGATAAAAAAAATTATAACCACTATGAAAGGGCATTTTAAGGCGTAAAACCGGGGACCCTTTAAAGATTTATATTACGTATAATTTTATAAATTAGTACGGACCAATAATAATCAAATATAAAACAATATAATCTAAATATTACTACTAATAATATATAATAATAATAATATAATATTATTACTGTAATATATACTATAATAATAAATACTATATATCCTTCATAATCATCAAATTCCAAAATATACCTCTAGTATAGATATGTAGTACTAACATCCTTAAGTACCTTATATAAAATCAAAGTAAACTACTAAATTCTGAAATAATGTTAATCATATCAGGTCCCCCCGAAACAGTGCGGGGCTTTATATGGATATAATATATACCTTTTCGCACACTAATCAATGTATATTGTTTCAGGATACAGTACGAAAAGATATTTTATATACTCATAGATATCAGCCATGAATCACCGTCATTATTAATTAATACTTAAACTCGATATAAAGTATTAAGCAGAGTGCTATAAATCACAAGAAATACCATAACTCGCTATACTATATATCCCTTCTATAGTCCATACAAAGACATGACGCTCGAATAAGTTGATGCAGATTTCATATGTCAATAACGATGACGTATACCACGACTACTGACTCTGAACGATCCTAATTATACTATATAGAAACTCTTAAAGGTTTTCAATCTCCTCGTCAGATCTACAGTCGATGACAGGGACATCTAGTATACGAAGATATACTCCGCTCAGTACTCATAAGATAAGCGGTACCATTAAGATATATTATTTACGTAATATTCATATATACGCTCTCATTTCCTTGCTAGTGCCAGACATGCGCTCTGCAATAGTCGTAGTTAGGAATATGAGGACGGATCAGATTGCGTGAGTTTTTATCTCAATATAATTGTTCATACTTATTTTTACCTCTAGAGAGTGTATTTGTGTTCGTTAGAAAACTGAACATTACGCGGTGGACACTATCACAAACAAATATTACTAATATTTAGTGTTATAAAAGATAACCAACTTTCCTCGTCGATAAATATCAAAAAATATGCTCAAGGATACGCAGAAAATTCATAGATTTTGCCAAATAACAATACTTCCACGATGAATTGACAAATAGTAGAGTACATTATTTTGGGTGCACCCGAAGCGCGAAGATAGGGAGGGTATCATTTATAGATTCGTTGACTGTAGGTAGTTTAGTTTTATATATAGTAATTGATACTCAGAGTATTCATCTTTCACTTGTAATTATATGTTTAGTGTTTATGGAGTGTCTTAATGATTTATTATAATTACTTCTATAACATATGTTATCAGTGAACTATTTCGCGTATATTTTACCTCTCCTACATTACAATACTAGGATATCGATAGACGTTACGTACTACGTAGGACATTTACTATACGCGGTAAGCGGATTCTCTCGAAATTCAGATCGCGCAACTGAAGATACTGAACATTTATGTTATGCGATCATGAATAATAGTGATGGGATGTATTGGTGTGACGTTTGTAATATACTTGTTTACCGATTTATATATTGTTCTGAGTTAATGGTCTAAAGTTTATATAAGTAAAAAAAAAATTTTTCAATTTTTCTGAGCTCGACTTTTTCCGCGTAGAGCGATTATCTAATTAGACCTTGAGTGTATAATAACGTTACACGAATCTCTCGACAATATAAGTCACTATTGGAAACTCGATGATAGAAATCGAATCTTATAATAGAATGCGAGAAAACTAAATCATAGATAAAAAAATACTCAAAATAGTATCAATACCCAAAAGGTTCTACAAATTAACTTAAGAAATACATCTTAAGGGCCTCCAACCCTTAAGACTCCTCAGATCTTAGGACAACTCGAAATAAATAGTGGACTTTTAACATCGGAAGAACGTAACTACGATCGCAGTGACTAAGACTGAGCTCTTCGTAAGACAGCTCATATGGATGAAAGTGAGATTAAATGACCTACTATCGGCGGTTAGACATACTGTTATATATACGCAATAGTAAAAAAATTAGAGATAAACTGTTTAAGTGTGCTGAATAAGCGTCTCCTCTCAAATCTACGCATATATAGTTTCACGTTTTTATGATCGGAACCGTTTAGTATGTTCAAAAAATGTGTATAAGTATTTCTTCTCACCTCCTGCTCAAAATACATCTCTCTTCTCACAAATAGTCTGTTAACTACTCTGGTAAAGTGTTTAATATAATATGATTATAGCTTGACCTGGAACTATAATATCGCACAGACATAACGATTCACTCGAAAATCTACATCAAATCGTATATCTCACTGGATAAGATCTATCGACATATAACAGGAGAATAGAATATCATACAACCATGAATAATATTGTGCCGTATCACTCGATTCGAAGAGATACGTTTTGTAATAGTGTGTAAAATATACTCTCTCGTCAGCTTTAAGCTCAAAACATCAACAGTTCTAATTAGTAGCTGGTGATCTCCGCTAAGGGTAACCCTAAGTTCCTCCAGATTGAACTCCGCTCCTCGCAAGGAATATTAAAGGAACGTATATTAAAAATAATTAAATTCAAAAACAATAATACACTTTTGAAAAAAATTAAAATTAGGTAGCAAAGGACAGAACTAAAGTTCATACGGTTGCCGATTCTCTGCGTTTTCCTTTCATCGACTCTCAGTTACAGGGCGGGCATGCTGAGCGGGCGACGCGCAGCAGACGCCCCTCCCAGAAGCGGATATCGCGCCGCTCGCGTGTAGCTTTCTGCGTTTCACTCTTGCGTGTGCGTCGACGCACACGCATGCGTGTCGATCCGCCGGCGACAGCGCTCGCCGGGCGCCGCTGACGTCTTGGTCCACCCAAATTATGAAATAAAAATGAATTCTGTGCATAGAAACTCCAAATTTTTATCTCGACTACGATTTCGCTGTATAGCACGACCAGTGCGTGGCTGCGCTGCACAAAATGAGAACATTTCTTGCGCTCTCCTCTCTACGCGAGTTTTTTCGTTTTCAAGGCGACAAGGACCGAACAAATAATTCACGCGCGCATCTAAGTCTATAAAGAATTGCTATGAGGCATTAGGCATGACATCTAACTTTCTTTTCTCTCTTAGGTCTCTATCATGAAAGTGTTAGTTTACATCATACAGAAAAGTCAGTTTTCGAGCAGTCATCGCTTTCTCCTTTATATTTATATTTCTTATTATTGATAATGTACGAGCAAACATACTTATTAGCTTTACATGTACATCTAACAAAATATTTACTATCAAGCCAAAGACTATCGGTTCGTATTCTCTCGGAGACACAAAAGAGGCTAACTTTCAGAAGTATAGTTCTCGGTATAAAGCTAAAATTTTACTCGTCATTCTAGGACAAGTTTACTCTTATATATCATCCATTCTTTCACTCTCTCCTTTATTTTCTTTCGTTTTCTTTTATCTTTTCTTTCTCTTAATCTCTTTACACTTTATATCCATTTCATTCTCATATTCTATAAAATACTTGTGCCTTTGAAGCCTTTACCTTGCCTTTTTAAGCACATGGGGCCGTGGACATTATTTGTCTTATATCTCATACTTTCGTTTTTCAGAAGTGTGTTGTCTTAATCAGCTTCTAGAGACCCCCAGCCTCTCAAACCTGCCTCGGCTCGGAGAATGGGTTTCATCGGTCTCATGCGATCGCTTCGCGGATAACATCACCGGAATATGCACCAAGCATCTTACCGAAACAGGTACACAAATCTTTGCGTGTGCAACTTCTAGTGTCCTATCATACCGACAGTGTCATATCTCTTCTAGTTTTCAAGTTCTTTTCTGATATACGCTGAACTTTTCGCCTGGAATTGGTTTGGAGGAGGGAGGAGAGAGCGCCATTTTCTTTTTCATCGTTGTTTCCTTCTATATTGTAATGGAAGGGTTGTGCGTTGGACAGTAGAAAACAGAACAATAGACGTTAGCGTCAACAACCGTATTTCTATAACTTTTTTACACCGGACGATCCTCGCCAACGAGATATAGTTCTAAATTGTGAAAAAGAACTCTCCAGTGGATAGTACTGGATCCATGATAGATCATTGGCGATTCATTTCCAATACGTAAGCCATAACGCGTCATGTGTGTGTGATTTAATTACATCAGGTATCTGCCAATGACCTGTGGTAGTTAACAAAAGAGGATGTGTTATAGAACCCTTTCAAAAGGAGTGTGCTCGAGGCGAACTCTACGAACTCAGCAACTTAGATTTAATAACTCATCTTCTGTCTGTAAATGACATGACTGAAGGGAATTAAATTATCTACACCCTCAGTGTAGTATAATCAGCTATTATGACTTCAATCGACCTTTTTGAAAGCGGGAATACGTTAACTCAAATCAACTCCCTGTTCAGACTTTTCATATGATCAGCTTTCTCGCATCGAAGCGCGACTCGCGAAATCGATACAAGAAGAGTAACCTGTCTCGAAGTAAGCCGCATAACCGAATTGTCGAGTGCATATGAATCTCAGCAGATTCAATGAATCAAGGACGGAATAGATTAACTCCTCGATCACTCCTGGTCTGCATCAGAACGGCTCAGGTTGTCATTGATGGACTATGTTGTTCACGCCGTACGCAACGCTGGAGATCTCTCTCTTGTATTTCTGCTATCTTAGAAATGAGTCATGGATACCATAACTTATTCTGAACGATAATTTATGTAAATAACAAAACAACACAAATCCATTTATATTGTATCGTGCTAGAACTATACGCACATCGACGCTCTCTTCGATCTACGAGACGGTTTAGAATCAGGATCTTCTTCATCCGCGTACAAAAACTTGTCGATCGCAATAATCGGATTCATGTAAAATTTTCACGCCGCATTATCCGAAGTCTGCAAGCCACGATATTGGCCAACTATTCTCGCTACGTGATTAGGCGCCGTAAACCGTGCACCTGTCCGCAGGATCACGAGCCCAAATCTAATGGACAGTGATTAACTTGTCGTTCTAATATCGAGACGTGTCAGGCGATGCGCGCTTTGGTGCAACACTCACACATTCCTCGGTCTAATATATATAAAATGAGGAAATACACTAATTGGACTATAATTAGAATTTTACTGCTGCGCCGGGGCGATGTCGTCCATCTGCAGATATACCCGTATCATTCAATTATCCGTTACTATTATCTCACTCTCGACTCATAAGACTTTACAGAATAACTCGTAGGTAATCTCTTATACTATTTTTGAGCAACATCGAAAAAGCGATTTGCTCACTCCGAATAATCTGCACTGCGGATCTTCGCTGAATGTACTTTTTTAACCTGTACAAATAATCGAGATTTCGTTGAATCATACGTTTATTGTACAGCCGTCGTGTTATCAGTACAATACTGTAGTATTTGCTAAATAAAACTGGTTTGAAATAAATCATATTGTGAATAATTAATTTTTACTGAGTTTTTTTTTTATGGAAAGGGAAATATTTCTCACAACCTACGTACACTATTTATTTTTGAACTAGGTATCGATAAATTATTCTCATCTAGTGGGATTGCTATAGATGATTTTTCTAACAAAAACTATGCTCTTTAATCATATTGTTGTTGTAAATCGAAATACAAAAAGATAAATATATCATCGAATTGTAGATAATTATGATGAAACTCTAACCTATGTTAGGTCCAGAATTCACTTGTCCTATTTTGAATAAGAAAGTTTTTAAAAAGATATATATATACATAATATCCACTCTCAATTCTAGCACATTACATTCGTAATATATGGATTACTAAAAATTTTAGGGGATTAGAAAAAGAGGGTGAAGCTTTTTATTATATGATTATGCTATGAACCTAATACATAATACCATTCTGTACCTCGCTGCTAAGATGAATATTCTGCGGTTATGGTGTCTCTTTATGCCGTTATGATATACATATATTTTTTGGTAGGAAGAGCGATGCCTTACATTCGGTGTAAAATTGATGGCTAAAGAGAATTAGAAAAGATAAAATAATTGATTGTGGGTACACAAATAATTTTTAAGTAAACCTCGAATTGCAAAAGAAATTAGTATATAAGGTGATGGGTCCTGGAATTGATTTTCAATATAATAGTTTGACAACTTTATATGCTCTCTATACTTATCCGTAATAAATAACGAATAATATCAACACCTATATTATACTCCCACTTCGAATTTCTTATATAATGTAGTAAATTACTTAAATTCGGTATTTGACGTACTATCGATAGAAAATTCACTTATTGTGGCTTATTGAGTTATAAATTTAATCAAAAAATGTCCAAATTATAGTATATAACTGAGGGTATAGAAATTATGAGAGTGAAATCCATATCTAAATATACCTAACTCATAGTTTGAGTAAAGATGCAGAGGCAAAAATGCATCATGATTATTTAGTATAAAATGAAGGTGATTGTTGCAAAGGACTCTCAGGATAAGGACATACTTTCTAGGTATCAAGCGAATGAATCGCATTCTGTTCAAATATCAGCAAAGTAAGTGTGATGATATCAGAAGTAATACTAGATGAGAGTGTGTTCCATTAATATTTTTTCCTATTCCAGTAGAGATAGTACCTCGATGCTTGCGCAGTAATTTATTACGATTTTATAGACTAAGTATAGACTTGTCCTGCGATGTTAGTTAGAGAGAGATTGAGCGCAGTGATAGACATTTGTGAGATGATCGCATGCTCATGAATATCTATCCGTAAGGAACACATAACGGAATCAAAATATGCAAGGAGGTCTATATAGTTCGATATGGCTCGGTGTCACATTTCTACATAAGAAGCGAAGAATGTATACAATTCCCACCAGTTTACCGAATTAAGTAATCGTTTAGAAGGTAGACGATAGAGTGGGCGGTGCAGAAGACTATAAGTTGAATCGATATGCGCCATTATTTGAGTTTCAAATTTAAGAGGAGATACTATGATAAGCAGATACGGTATCAGAGACTCAGCAAGCTCTCGCTATGAGTATCTTATTATCACTCTTTATCAATTGAGAGAAACTACTAGTGTAGAAGCAACACAGACAATCAAAGTACTATGATTTCATAATACAAGGCATATTCGGTGAAGCGACTCATGCCAGTATTTCCTAACCCGCATTCATTTGTTGAGTAGTCAATCCTTAACTAGATGGCTAATCGGTAAGACCCGAGTCGAAGACGCGAAAAGTTACTGCATTATAGATGTAGGCCTCTTCTTAGTGAACACCTCATCACCTCTCTCATCTAACGATTGATATTTTGTTATGGGAACTTTTCAAAGCAATTAAATGTGAGGAGACGTTACTAGAGAGAGGCACGATATCATATATAAACAGTATTACATATATAGCATTAATGACAAGCAACGATAAAGCTACAGTATGTTGATATCTCAATAGAGATATTTATAGTGATGAATGGTAGAAGATTTTATTAGTCAAGTAGACTAGATAAAGAAGACTGAGTTATAATATAGTCATCTCAGCAAAACAATACGATTTTTCTTATAGCACATAACCTAATAAGTACGATGAAAGTAACAAGATATAGGTCTGTTGTATCAATGTGATTGCTCCATCCTAAGCGTATTATTATCATTTAGTATGATATAATTTTGTAATCTCTTTTCTTTACGATTAACCACCTACTCACGGGCTATAGCGGCTCTTTCAAGGAATGAAAGGAGTTCAACTAGAAATGTAATTGACGTCATTATAGAGTATATGTAGGCAATACCTTTGAAACATACAGACCTTATATACTTAGTCCTTATCTAGTACTATATTGTACTATATAGTACTATAAGACCATAAGAATATATTGAATGTGATAAATATTATAACTCAGTCTATACTATTTCTGTCTATATTAGACAAAAATTCATATATATCCTAATATCATAACTATATATATCTTCTTTGAATACTACAAACTAGTGAGCCTATTCTTATCTATAATGTTCTTTAGATAAATTTATTATATTATTGTGATGCTACCTTAGATAAGTGAACATCATATATATATACTGTCAATCAAGTTTCTAGATATATAGGTTATTGTATCTAAGTGTATCTCATTCTCAGATATCTTATTCTATCTAATCACATACTCCTCATCATTATGAAAATAAGATTTCACATCCTATAAGTACATGCCTCTCGTTGCGTATAATGTTCTATCCTGGTTGCATTTAAATGAATGCAAGAAAGTTATTTAGTATATTTTTCATTCTAAATGAATCTACATACCGTCGATTTCAGGCATGAATATCCATCCACATTCTCTCAGACTACATCTCTCCTTTATACACAGCGGTTTCACTGATAGTTGTAATAGCTATAATAGCGTATTTCAATATGGATAGCTCTATCCTTGCTATATTGGGAACTAGACTCTCTGGTAAAATACTACCATCTTCGAAATACCTCTCGATATTATTCACGTGTTCTTAACATTACGATCATGTGATCACAATCATAATGATTATAACCATAAAGTTTGTCGTCATTCATAACGCTATTACTCAGTTCCATATGTAAATGTCTCCTCTTCACCTCTTTATGGACAGAATTCTAGTAATTGTACTCAATTCTACGTTCAGTGCATCTTGCGACATTCAGAAACTAAACATAGATAATTCTATCGTATCCACGTCTGATATACGACTGCTACGCTGTGCTTCACGTGCTCGTTATGAACCAAGACATAAACTGGCTATGCTCAATATCGCTTTTACTGGTTCTCACTAACTACGGGTAAAGTTGTGTGACGCGCTCGTTATGGAGATCACTACTTGGCTTCAGTCCGACCCTCTACTTACAGGTGTGCGGCTGAACTCGTTTTTATGATTGGACAACAATTTTCTAAGTGTTTTCGAGTAGTATTTATACTGATAAGTTATTATGTCTTAGTGAGCGTTTATATTACTGTATTCGGCGTATATACTGAGTTTGTCGCAAAGAGTCTATTATGATCAAAAATTTAGTGCAAATAATAAAATATATTTCGCCTCTCGAGAAGTTCTTCTCCTTACCCACTGTAGTGAGGTCGGACTTTGGAGACTCGATTCTGAATATAGACCTTTGAAGTTATATAATCGGTTCGATAAAACGTATCAACTATGGGATATTAATGATTAGTATAACGTCTATAACAATGTCCTAAAAGGCGTAAAAATGTGAGATTCTTAACGTATATATTGTAATAAGTATGAGGTACATCATATTATTTTAGGGTACTTTTACGAAAACGGTCATCTAATAGATTCCTAGACGATACGTGTTTCCGAGTAAATGAGTGCAGTCGGTGCAATCATTTAATTATATTATTTAATGTTTAGTATTTTTTAATATCAAATATGTAATATAAATGGAAATTAAAGGAGTGACTCTCCACTTACGCTCGATCGGTAGGCAATAATTTTTACTTCTCGGGGTAGAGTGTTGGATAAATAAATTTTCTAGTTCTTTTGTCGAGTTTATTTTTGTCTGAGGTAAAACTAGCGTCTCAAATATTAGTAGTATTAAGTGACGCCCGTTATGAGTAACCACTTATAAATTTTCTTATACTGTAAAAGTGTATCCCATCGAGATAAGTAGCAATACGTCGCTTAAGGAATCGTAATAAAATTTTATTTTTGTACCATTAACATCATCCCTGAGAAGTAAAGATAAGTTACGCTTTTTTGATGCCCTCGATATACGGATGCAGTAAGGTGTCGTTTTTATGGTTCGAGAAATCAGTCAATATTGATATATAGTGACGCCATAGTATGTGAATATAAACCTCAGGCCTCGATAGTGTATCCCTACTCGTACGGTATCGTACTGCTGGACTTACGAAACTAGATCACTATCGTTGATTTAGGAAAAATAACAGAAATAGATTATCTACGTGAAATATTTGTTAATAAATACTATAGATAAAAATACAAACAATTAATTGATATATATATTGAATACGATATTAAGCTCAATTCCTAAATATATATAATATCGACGTAATAAGAATATCTTAAGGATCGTCGCTCACTTACGTGCCTCAGTCGACTCGTGCCGCGCTCTCATCGGAGGTCATGCGAACTTTTTCTTCTACATTATTCGAGGAAGATTTATGACAGAGTATATAATTTGTCCTTGTAATCCACTTTAATGCGACTGTTAATATTTTCGTTATATCGTACATAGTTGCATGTTTATCTAGTATTATTATTTTTTTATATAAGTTTACAGTACTCCCTTCCAAGAGTTCAGTTTAATTTTCACATGATCTGAAAAATAATTTGTTGTGAGATGGTATATACTAAATGAAGAGATTATTTAGAGAGAGGTCAGCAACACACGGCACGGACGCCCCAGTTTCCTATCGACTTTAGGACAGAAAATTAACGTAAAAAAATATTTACTAGTATCCCACTGACCGCTTTCACTCGGTTGCTGATCTGGCACGTCAAATAGATCGTCACTCTCTTCTGTGTTCTGCGATTGGTAGGTGCAAAATAATTTCTTTTGTCGCCGTTAACGCTGAGTTTTTCATGGATGACAAACCACAGAACACCAAAATGGACAAGAGTAATACTAGAATCTAATCCATGACCAGAAAGAAGGTCTGAGAGTTTATATGATCCAGTTATCTCGACATATGTAGCGATATTCTATAGTTCTGATTGCGGTCTACATGAGTTCACAACACAGTAAAGTACTTCAGTGATAACGAATACAGACTGGATGGCTGCAAGATAGTTCTTAATTTTCTTAAAATTCTTAATTATTTATCATGATCTATTACTTATATTTTATTTAAATTAATTTTTTTTATAGGTTTAGTCTCCCCTTAAATTCATTTTTCTACGATAAATTAATTTTTAGAGGTAACTAAATTTAAAAAAAATAATAAAAATATTGCCACGACGCCCATTTACCTCGGAACGTCCTCGTCATATATAGTGACTTTTCGTAAAAGCCCAAAATAAATGACTACGCGTTTAGATCCATTTTTTACGCTTTAGAGTCTTTTAAGCGTAATAATAGTTTCAATAGTGACGTTTCATCGCGACCGTTTATAACTCAAAGTCTAAATCAGAATCGCTCCTCCAAAAAGTCGACCTTCGGAAAAAATTTCGAATTCTTTTTTTCAAATTTTAACTTATACCTGTCGACTTTATAGACTGTACAGAATACGTCACTGATTAATAAGAATAATACCTTAAACGAGAGTTCATCACTATCGATATTTTGAGGAAAAAACGAAAAGTCCACGGATAAGTTATATATTGAAAAATAGAAAAATTAAAGAACATGGAAAAAATAAACAATTAATGATATGTGAATTACCTTGAGAAGAATTCCTAATATAAAGATCGACGTAAAGAATTCTAAATCCCACTTACGCTTCGACGGGGCACAAAAAATAACATTTTGCTTCTCGGGAGATGTTGTCCAAAATAAATTTTTCGTTCCTTAAGCGATTTTTTTTTCGAGGCAAGTGTGCTTTATCTGTTCGCGATGCCGATAATATCTGCAACTTTTTGTCAGTTTGTTTCTCCTTAAATTCATCTTATCAACACATGAAATATTATCAGATTTTCTTAGGAAGAGGTATACTAGATAATATCAATATTCCAGAATAGTACTTAATCGAAAGTACAACTAGAGCGTGCAGAATCGCCCATTATAACGCCTATAGCGCCTGTAAGGGATCGTTTTTGTGTGATAGACGGCACTCTGGTGTGTTCGTTTGCTTGATTCTACCATTCGTAAAATGGTGGTCTCTCGTGTGTTAAACTTTCGACAAATCCTATTTAAGAGTATTCCCTACCGTCCGACGTTCATCTACGGGTGCACTATACATACATAGTCGTTAACTGCTCTAACGTTTCCTGTGACGTAGATGGCGCTGTGTTCTACAACTTATGAAGTATTTATGTTTCTATGTCAAGCTGTTATGCTCAGACTGAGTCTCCCCTTTTCTTGCTCGGATCTGTTGAGGTTATCGATAAGATGTCACCCACTATGAGGGAGGAAATGTTTATCCACACTTTAGCGGCACATCTAAGGTCTAGATATATAGAATTCTTCATTAGTGAAACAGCCATGTATTCGCACATTATTTGAGAGTGATTTATTTTACGTCGTTTACTCGGTTCTTAGATTTATTCTTATGAATTGCTTGATGTCATTTTATCATATCGATACTATGATTCGTAATCTTCTGATATTGTAGACTCTCTCTCGTTTTTATTAGGTTTTACGTATTGCTCTCCGCGTTCCATTCCCTACCTTATTCATATCGCGAGTGAGAATTACTGTTCTAGACCGGCTAACTCAATCTATAAAGAAAACTAATAAATTAATATATAGCACACGGACGCCCATTTATACCCCGATTAAACGTCCTCGTCACGTATTTAAAGCTGGGACGTATTCCCTAAAAGTCGCGCAAATTAAGATAGTGACTGAGGCGTTTGATAGAGTCTCCACTATTATGGTCTGAGTGTGTACGCTTAGAATACTTGACGGCTAGGTTACTCGCTGGATCTCGAGTAGTTGTAATGGGTTCATCTGTTGCGCGTTTATATCTACCATGTGGACCTCATCAAAATCGCTCCTCCAAAAGTCGGACCATCGGAAAAAAGTCGAATTTTGATTTGTTCAAATTTTAGTGGGTATGACCGTTGGGTCTCCTTATAGATATACGTTTAGACAGAATAACGTCACAGATAATAATAAGTTAATACGCTGTTAACAGATGTGTGTACATCCCGTGCAAAATATATACCGTCTTAGATCAGGGATTCGAGGTCGTTATTTTTAGATAAGGTAATCGAAGACAACGTACATAGTGAGTAAGTATAGTTGAACGCAGGGAAGCGAATGGAGGAGAGGAAGAATTTCAACGGACGCTCGAGTATCCCCTCCTAAGATGAAGGAGTAACGTAGGATATCATGAGCGAAAACGTCCACTATCGTATTTCTAGAGGAGAAAAGTACGAGTATAGGATATATGTACTTTATTTTTCGTTCGATTCTTAATTTTTCGTTAAATTTGCACTTGTAATAGTGATTTTATCTGTGGATCTCCTCATGAGTCTAGTACTCTCTCCAATATGATTATTGTATTTTTTTATGATATAGATAAATATTTTAGTGCTTTTTTAAGTAAAGACAAATAGTATTTTAGTACTTTTATAAGTAAATACAAATAAGATATTAGTGTTCTTATAAGTGAATTCTAAAAATAATAATAGTGGTTAGCATCGGGTACTATGATACAACGTCCCTCGATCATAAGGTATGGAGTGACTGTATTCGTACATAACAAGCTCCCACTCGAGAATTAAATAGACTATAGCTCAAAGTTGTTTTTAGAGATCAATTTTATTTTTACGTCATTATTGGT
>JABUQX010117646.1:0-12500 GCA_015478945.1 Trachelipus rathkii
TTAGATGGGAGATTTGTGCTTTGAGTCATGTGGACTTCAAAGATTTGATTGTGTAGTATATAGCAGCACTATCTGAAAATATTCTTTATTTTATAATTTTTGTAGCTAATCAGTGTTTGGAGCAAGGAATAACAGCTAATAAGATTGTTTAAGGTTATAAAATCGCAATATTTGGTTTCCAACTAACAAAGTTACAAGTTATGCCTTAATAATATTGCTATTTTAGGTTCATGGCATATATCTATTGTGCATAAGTTGGGCCCCTTATTTAAGAAAGACTTAGGCGGGATCTGTTATGAGAGTGTAACGTTTAGTGAAACCAGGATGATTTTCTGGCTTTTAGGGTAAAAGCTCAATGCAAGAGAATAGGCTGAAGGCAGTCAGGAATGTTTTTTCCTTTTTAGAATAGTGCAATTTCTCGAATATTTAACATGAACCAAGTCTTATAAAATAGTTTACACCATGCATTGAATATAACTGAGCACCTTCAATAAGATTCTATTAATGTAGTACCACGCGACAGGAGACTAGTGGCACACAATAATGAATATTAGGACAGTACGTGTTAACCTGGATGTTAAGAAAATATTCATTTTGTAATAGTGTTTGAAATTTTTTGAATGGTTTATGGTTTGCCGCAGGAAGTTGTTGAGTTTGACTCACTTGCAATTTATTAAAAAAAAGGAATTGGCTATCATTATTTTCGTTTAAACCAGATAGGATTGGAAGGATATGGATGGCGGGTTTTTAGTTAGTTTATTAAGTAAACTTGCATGTTGTAGCTACCGGTATCACAATAAATTTATTAAAGCTTGTATTGTGGTTAGCAATGAACCTTAGCTAAAGATTTTGATTTTGGTAGTAATTGGCGTTTATGTTTAGGAAATTGTACAGGACTTAGGATGTAATGTTGTTGTGATATGCTGCAGAGGGCAATATTTTGATAGAGATATTTAAGTTTGACTAGGGTACAGTTCTCGATATGGCCCATATGGCTTCTAACTGATTTCTTTGTTTCCTTATCTCTATCGGAGATAAATACTACGAACTTTGATATAAATAGTTGACTTTCTGTTTGAACAACGATATGATGGTGTGAAAAAGATATGAAGAAATGTTTTAGAGGTGTTTAAGCCTGTTAAAAATATTCAGCGGCGTTGTTATTGTAAGTTTATTGCTTCTCACATCCATGTGAAGTACGTACACTTTGAAACTTATGGCACATCGAATGAAACTATATGCTATTTTAGATTGCCAGGGCGACTACTATTTTAAATAGAAAAAATAGAAAAGATTTTCCCCAGACACAAAATGGACAAAACTTTCGCGAATGAGCGGACACAAGGTAGGAGGAATGTTACGATGGATTGTTACGAATTCTTCCTTTGAACCTCCCTTCTTATTACTTGGTTGAAGCTTAAGATAGAGCTGTGAATGGATCTAGATATTAAATCCTTTTTAAAATAAGATCTATTTTCAAAGTATGTAAAAGCAACACACTACATTGTTAATATACAAATATTACTTTGATGTATTTTTGTTTGCAGTTATCATAACACTATTCCATTATGTATTACATTGGATTCTCCATAATTAGTGAATACAGCAACTGCTCTTAATCAATTTGAAAATGTGATGTTTGTTTAGAAGGATTTCAGCAAACGTCATTGAAACATTTCTAAACATTGTGGTAGTTGTCAATCAGTAATCCTTTCCGCTTTCCTGATAATGAAGAAATGTATAATGAAATACTTGTTGAGAATCAATTTAAAATGAAAAATATTTGTCAAATCATTGATTTAATTTTCTTGATGATTTTTCAAAACAAAGTTAGAGAGCAAGTTCGCAAATCCATATTTTTTTTTTTTACTAATCTTTTGTAAAGTCACTCATTCATCGATATCTATTCAAAAATTTTGCTAATTTTTGTAAATAACATGGTTTTATCTGTGCTAGGTCATATTTAGATTGTTAAAGATTTGGAAATTTTACATCACTCGAAACATGAACCTCCAAAAAAATATTTTCCTCTATCTCAAAAAGGCTAAAAACATACTTTTTTCAATTCGTGCAAGTAGAAGAAACCTAACAGACTTGGCTTTTATGGATGAGTTTACATCATAGCTTTCACCAAGTATAAACGAAGGAAGTATATCATGCATTTCTATTTGGTTATAGATCAAAATCGTAAGGCCCATTGTTTAATGAATAAAATTGATATCTTTTTCCTTATTTTCAAAAATTACTTCATTAATGTTACATTATTTATTCCCTTTTATTGAAGTAAATATATATAATATATATTAGTATATATATTATATATTATAGTATATATACATATATCATATACTTATACGTTATATTATATATTATAATATAACTATATATATATATATATATTATATAGCTGTATTTAATTCTAAAAAATTCCAAATAATACATTAATTCATGCGGCGCACTGTATATATATATATTATTATATATATTATATAATATTTATATATTAGTTATATATATACTTATATATATATATATATATTTTATATATATAGTATATTATATATTATATATATATATATAATATATATAATATATATTTATATAATATATATATTATATATCATCATCACCACACCTACCTCTCCCCAAGACTGGGGTAAGGTGCATAGCATGTACTGGAAGCAGGAAAGTAATAGAAGAACATGAACGAAAGTCGAAAAGAAAGCCTAGCCTTAACACCCCCCTTTATACCTTTAGTGAGAACTCACCGGCAGTTAGAAAAAATCCACCCAAGAGCTTCAAGGGGGACGGCGACGGGACCCTCACTATGGCATCTCTTCTCGTCAATGCGGGGTTCATTCCTTTGCCCAGGTGGGCCACAACCATATCCCCCTTACAAAACCTCGCCAGTTCCACTTCCATATTATGTCCAACCTTCCTTCTCGCCTCCTGCAACAACACATTTCTCTCCTCCAGGCGATCCTTTTACTGACTCAATCCTTTTTTCCTCGGTTTCCCAACGGCGGTCGATTTTCCAGCAAGCACACTCACACACTAATGCATCCGTTTACCAACCGATTCTATCAAATTATCCTTTCCACATGGCCAACACTCAATTTCAAAGTATTTTCATTTATTCTCTCATTTACACCTTTCTTTCTACACACACCAACTCTCTAAATATGAAAACTTATATTATCTAATTTCTTCTCAACAAGTATGCGATAGGTGCATTTTTGCTCTTCAGTATAGATTCTATATCCTTCTTATTTCCAGACTAATAGTCTCACTAACTTATATACATTAACACAAGGTAACAACATACCCTCCTCATCATAGATATTATATATATATATATATATATATATTTAATATATATATATATATAATATACTTAATATATATATATATATAATATTATTATATATATTATATATATATATATATATATATATATATTTTATATAATTATTATATATTTATTATATATAATAATATATATATAGTATATATATTATATACTATATTTATATATATAGTATATATATATAATGTATATATATAGTATATATATATAACTATAATATTTATAATATTATATATTATAATTAATATCAGAGGTGGGCACCCTTCCGCTCATTTATTGGCGTAGTCCCGCTAGCGCACCTCGCCCCCGAGATAAACTGTAGTCCGCTAGCTCCTCCGTCACTTATTCAGCACTCATCAAACGCTCCGCTATTGCGCAAGTCCGCACGTCCCGCACGCTCTCTCCGCTAAATATGTGCGACACTCACAAAATGATTTTAGATATTAAATACTCAAATAGTCTATATATCCTTACAAAAAAAATTTTTTTTTTTTTAAACATTTATAATATAATAAAAAAATGAATGAATATTTACAAAAGTCTTCGATTACCACTTAATTTAAAACCTCATTCAGAAGGGACAAGAGAGTCCATAATTACCTGTTCAAAAAGTTAGATGCTGCAAAATTAAAACCGCAGTTAGTGCTGACCCTTTTCTCAAGAATTATCCGCCACCTAAACTAAATATTCGCTCGTATTACAGCAGCAGAACTGGAGGGAGATTGTGTATATATTTTTATGTAACAAGATTCAATCAATTTCTGCTAACTGATAATTAGGGAAGGTTGTCCTTGGTGAGAGGAGTGGTGGTGTGAGTTCACTTCCAGCAGTCCAATCGCTAATTTATAGGTCCCTCCCCCTCATGTCACCTTAACATTCTTCCTCCCGTTCTGAAATATTTGTATCACCCTGTCCACCCATATACGACAGGTTCTATTTCGTCCATAGACTTTTAGTAGATAAATCTCTGAAAGCCTCGACTCCTGCAGAGTCGATGCTACTGCTACGTATCATGTTTTCGGTAGCTTATATATATATATATATACTCATTAATATTATTATATATTATTTACTATACTATTATATATATATTATGTATAATATTATTAATATATATATTATATATATATATATATTTATTGTATATATAATATATATTTAATTGAAGTTCTTTGTAAAACCCAAATATATATATATATATATATATATATATATATATATATACTATATATATAGTATTTTATATATATCTATATAATATATATACTATATCATATATATATATATATATATATATATAATATATATATATTTATATATATTATATAATATAATAATTAATATATATATATAATATATGATATTTATTATTATTATAATTATATATGGATATATGTATATAATAATATATATATAATATTTATATATATATATAATATTATAGATATATATATTCTATAAATAATATATATTATACTATATATTATATATATATATATTATATATATAGGTAATATTGATTATATATATATATTTTATATATATTATAATATATATATATATATTATTTCATATTGGGTTTAATATATATATTGATTTAGATATTGCCTAGTATTATAGTAATAATATAATTAATTAAAGTTTAGATGAGGGTAATAGCCATTCAGTCTATAAAATCAATTTAAATGTTATTTATTATATATGGTACCTTTAAGGAGGTTGAGATTATTTTTTGGAAGTTTAATTATTAAAAACAATAAGTCTTAGACTAAAAGTATAATTAGTTATAAACTTAAAATAAAATTATATTTCTTTATATAACCATATAAAATTCTTAATAAGTAAACTATGTTTTCATTTTTTAAAAGGTGCTTGGACAAAAGAGCGGAAACCTTCTTTGACTCGCCGTGCAAGTCCGCTATATTTCCTGGCGCTCCTGCACCTCGCGTCTAAGTCCGCCCTATTCTGGTTATCCAGCTCGGAAGCGGGACTAGCGTGACTAGCGGACTTAAAGAGCGGAAGTGCCCCACCTCTGATATATATATATAATTTTCCAGATGGTGGAGTCTGAGTCAGAGTCGGAGTCGGTAATTTTTAAAAGGGTGGAGTTGGAGTCGGAGTCGGAGTCGGAGTCTGTAATTTACAAGAGGTCCGGATGTCGGAGTGCAGAGTCGGTAATTTACAAGAGGGTCGGAGTCGGAGTCGGAGTCGGAGTCGGAGTCGGAGTCGGAGTCGGAGTCGGAGTCGGAGTCGGAGTCGGAGACGGTAATTTTGAAGAGGGGTGCAGTCGGAGTCGTTAAATTTTGAACCGACTTCACAACCCTGGTTCTTTGGCACTTAGGTGAATCCTTTGCTTTTAGTAGAATCTGGAACAAAGTTTTAATATATAAAGTACAATCTTTTTGTATCTATAATTTTCTTCCTGAAACTTTTATTTTGATTTTCTTTCCGTTCTTTCTATAGCATCTGTTATAAACGGCAGCAGTTCCTTTTTTTCAGATCTGTTAATTGTAGGGTTCGTCAAAGTTTTGCTTTATCTCCAACCCTTTTTTACTTTCCATTATCGATCATTTATCTATTAAATTTTCACCTTTTCTCTCTTATAATGACAATTCCATCCATCATTATTCCTTTTATTTTTAAAGATATCCTTCCCTTCAGCAAATAACATAACTAATGTTAATTGGAGGAGAGAAACATGATAGTTTTCAATGGTTCAAAAACTTCACTTCAACGTTCTACTATACATAATCTTTCACACAACTATGTTTTTTTTCGGAAACTTATCTCAAACCTTTTTTTTCTTTAATATTCTAGCTGCTTCTTTCCAATGTGATCTTTTTATTTGAAATGGTCATCACAATGCAGTTTGCTAAACAAGCTACTAAGAGCTTAGGTTCTCTGAGGCGCCTTCAGATTTTTTAAAATTAAGAGGCTTGCTCCTTATAAGGATGTCGTTTGCCGCTGTATGTAGTATCAGACACACATATTTAAATAATATAAGATTTCTTAAAAGGGCTGAGTCTTGGGCTTTCGTCTTATCAAGATATCTGTTCTCATCAACTATGTCTAATCACTTTTTACCCCAAGAACTTTTACAACACTTTCTTTATACTATTGCTATTGAGAGGAAGATCTATGTTTGGAATTCTTCCATCGCATCTCTCCTCCTTCGATGTGATCTTGTGTACACAACCTTGCACATAGTCTCATCCTTTTACTGTTCAGCTAACTAAATTCAGATTTAACCGCTATCCTCAATCTTGCACGTACTCCAGTGGTAAGACCTGGAACACTTTTTTCCTTTATTTTCTCAATGATGTTTAAAAATCTAATTTCCTTTATTCAAGAAAATAAATAATTAAATATTTAAAATAAATAAATATTTTAACAGGTGGTTATAGGAACACTAAAATCATCAGGACAAGTTTTTGCAATTGAAAGCATCCCTGGTTCTATATTAATTTTATGTGGGATGTTCTTGAACTCTCCGTTTTTAACAATTATTTCCCTTTTCGGAGGTTTATTGTCTTCCCTTACAGGTGAGTTAAGATTTGATTATATAATTTTTATGCAAACTAAGCTTTTGATTAATCACATAATTTCGTTTTATATATTAGATATATATATATATATATATATATAAGTATACTATATATATAAGTATATATATATATATATATATATATATATACTATATATAATAATATATATATATGTGTGTGTGTGTGTGCGTGCGATGGTGCGTGTTTTGGACCGGACAAGGTAGCGTATACGAAGCGACGAAATCACCACCATTGAGCATATATGTAGTGTTTGGCTATATAGGGGGTAGGCAGATTTCATTTAGGGGGACAAAGGTTGAGCTGATATATATAATATAATATATATATATATATATATATATGATATATATATATATATTATATATATATATTAATATATATATAGTATAAATTATATATAAAGATGAGCAGAATAGAGAAGATGAAGCATAATTTTGGCAAAATTTATTATAATTTACGTTTCGGGTATATTTTGGCTTAACCCATCATCAGCACTGCAATTAAAAATAACAATAATATAATTTACTAAATAAAACATGTAAATAAATGACCTAATATTAAAACTGTAATACAATGAATGAACACATATGTAAAATTTAAAATAAATAAATCACCCGAAAAAAAGTACATAAGATTGAGTTAGGTTTCATTTATAGAGAAGGCGAAAGGCAAATGCAAATTAAAGTTACGAAAAATTTGTTTACAGTGAGAAAGCAAAAAAACAAAAGTTACTTGATTGGAATATATATAAATTAAATGAGTGAAGAGGGGGGATGGAAGACAAATCCTTATTTAATTAGGGTTTTAATTCAAAAATGTAGAGAGACTCCAGAATCTTTCTGTCGAGTTGGTCATTGGCAGGGGATAGGGAACTAAATTTATTTTTGTGCAATGCTTGTGATTATTTGAAAGGGCCAAGATGCTATAAGTGTGTATTCTATCTGTGTGTGTGAGTTGCACCATTTCTAATATATATATCATATATAAATATATATATATTAACTATATATATATATATATATATATATATATATAATATATTGTATATATATATATATGATATTATATCATATATACATATATATATATATATATATATATATATATATCTATTATATATATATAGCATAATATATATATATATATATAATATATATATATTATATATATAATAATATATATATAACTATATATATAATAACTATACATTTATATATATCAAATATATATACTAACTATATATATATAGATATATATTATATATATTATATATATATATATATATATATATATTATATTATATATATATATTATATAGTATAATATATATATATATATATATATATATTATATATATAATATATATAATATATAATAAATTTTCTTTAATTATAAAACTATATATAATATATATATAGATATGAGTATAGACCATATATGTATATATATATAACTATATAAGTATATATAATATATATATATATATATATTATATTTAAATATATATTCTTAAATATTATTATATATATATATTATTATATATATATAATATTATATCATTATATATAGATATATATATATATCATACTATATACCTATAATATATAATATATATATATTACAATATATTATATATATATTATTATATATATATATATATTATATATATATATATATATAATATGATGTGTGTGTGTGTGTGTAATGTGTGGTGTTGTACGCAGGATATATAACTAGTGCTAGCAAAGCGTTGATGCTGAAATTGTATGTCCCTTGCGTTGTTGCACTGATCAATAGAAGGTGTGTGGGTTGGTTAAACTCCAATTTTCCATTTCGAAGGCTGAGTAAAAAACAATATCTATTTCGGTTATAAAATAAATAAATATAACGAATAGTCAGCTGTAATTAAAAAATTTTTATGTGTCACGAGGTGAGTAAAAAAAATACGCTTGTTGAAAAACGTAACAAGTAATATTTATGGGAGTTGGCGAGTACTGGAGTCCTGAGTGGTTAACTAATATTAAATCTAGACTAGCATTAGAAGCCTTGGATTTTCAGCGAATTCGCAATTACATTTGTTTCTAAATTCGTTCATTTTTTCACTTACTAATATCACGATTGTGCTAATATTCTATGAGTACTCATCGTTCATTGTGTGTATTAGCCAAGCTCTGCTCTTCGCAGCAGTGCTGAATGACCTTTCAGTGGTACTTGTTGAACACGGTTGCACCAGTGCAAGTGTATAGACAGTTTTTGATTGAGGAAAAATGGGTCATCTTCTTAATGACTACAGTCAAGCTTCCTAAGTCTTCAACTTTTCTTTTTCATATTTATCCCAGCCCACAAGGTATTACCATAAGTTAGTTTTCGGTATGATATTTGTTGCACAAAAAAATCCATAAACCCTGAAAAGCAATTTACTTCTCACCGCAAAACCTGTCCCCTTACGGAGCACCTAACATAAGGAAAAATATGCAAATTAAAAGATGAAATGCTGGCTCACGTTGTTTCTGAAAATCTAGTCTTTAAAGAGAATGAAAGTAAGTCAAGATAAGGAACAGACAGAACACTTATAATATTCAGCAGAAGTTTAGCAGGATGGTTTGACTTTATTGCTGATGGATTGTACTTTTCTGAGCGTGTTGCAGGTTCTACTAAGAGCCTACAGCAGTCAATAACATGGGCGATAAGAACAGATCCAGCTGGTTTTCAGTTGGTCTTTGAAAACTTTCAAAATTCTTCTGGACAGTTATCAGAGCACTTGCATGAGCCAGTCAATATATTTGTTTGGAATAATAGTTAGCACGTGTTTCAAAACTAAATCAAGACAATTTTGCCTGAGTACGAAAACATGATAATAATGAAATTGGATTCTTTGTTTGCCCGAACGTACATAAAAATAAAAGGCCCTTTTTTCTTGGTTGCATTGCGTTGCGCTCCGTTCACAATTTCTACCCCATCAACGAATTTTATCATATTGTATGAAAATAGCAATACCTGATATTTTTGGAGATCCAACGGTTTCAACAAAGTTTAGCGCAAGTTGGGGGGAATGTATTTTTTCTTAGGGTGGAGTCTCTGAAAGAAAGTTTGTCTTTTATTGTGCAATAGTATTTCGAATTTCCAGAATAATTTAGATCATTAATGACCAAATTAAGCGCATAATTGCTTACAACAGTGAAAATATAATACTTTTTTTATATTTTTCCCGTAGTTTCTTTTAAACTCAATGTTCTTTTCCCTGCCATTGCTGCGCAGTCGTCGCATATACTCGGATCCATCATAGACTCGGATCCAAACTTCTTTTTCTAAAAACAAATCAATCCGTTTTGGGCAATGGTTTTTACCATCCATTTCCCTTTCAAGAACTTCAAACCCCAGAAATTCTCCTCGAAACAGTCATTTTTTCAGATCCAAAACCTTAAATCCTATAATATGTTCAATTGCCTTGAACAAATACTCAGTTTCATCGGCCAAATGGAGTAGATACCAAATTTTTTTGCATATGTGACAATCATGGTTCTTTTTATGATAATTCCACACAAATTGATCAGTTCACTTTGAATCATCGTAGACGTCCAGTCGGCATTCTTCTGTCCTTGAAAATGTTCCTTTCAATTCCCACAATCACCACTTTCTATTCGATAGTTTAGATCAGATCTTCAAAAATTCCTCCTTGCAGGCCTATAGCTCTTAAAGTAAGTAATGGGTTCCGCAGAAAATTATGGTTCCTTCCAAAATTGCTGAAATAATTCTTTTAATTTCTGCAATTGTTTTCGATGTGATGTCTGCAGCTGAATATCAACGGGTACGCCTTCCGTGATTGATTTAGCAGCTTTGGCAGCCGCCAAATGTTATCGACATGCTGAAAGTTCTAGCGGAGAATACTGTCAGAAGAAGCTACCTTGAATAAAAACACACAGCTAGTGACTTCCAACCTTCGTCTCAGATTGTTACTCATAATTTTAATGGGATTGTGATCTGGCTTGGATTCTGGAAAATCGAAAGTTTACTATGACATCACTTATATAATTACTTACTTCATTTTCTTCGATTGGGATGTATTCTTTTTCCAGTTTCTAATGTAATAAACCCCTTAAAAAAACGTTGTCTGTCAAAACAATATAAGGTTCATTTTTGTTTCGCCAAGATTTAAGGGGGCAAGTGCCCCCCTGCCCCCCCTGTATACGCTCATGGTTTGGTACATTTCAAAGCACTCCAGTGTCTAATGGTTTGCCCCCTTGCGCTTGTATCCACATATTTCTTACACTGAGGTAGGCTCTGCATCACAAACAATATTACAGACAACACTTTTCTTTTAAAAAATAATTAATCCAAAAATGGCAAACAAACGATTAGCCTAGGAGTAGCTATGATTGGCCGCTTCCAAAAAATAGTGTTTCATCTAACTTTCCTGCTCATCACACCAAAGGAGTTGACTGCATCCGGTGGTTGGGTTGGGTTGGGTTGGGTTGGGTTGGGTTGGGTTGGTGCCGTCTCCGAATTGACGGCCTGCTATGACGCACGGCCTTCTTTCTTCATTAATTTCTGCAATCTTTGCAGCCGTTACGCTAATTTTCATTTTGTTAAACATCACCTCTCCTCCTCTAAACCTTGTCTCTTATTCTTAGCCGATATTTATGTGTTTGAACGTTCTAACACAAACCCTACTCTCTTCCCTCTTACTCTCTCTTCTATCCTCAATTTTCAGCCAAAGGTGGTGGTTGTGTGTAATGATGTTGTTTGTTCTTGTGCATCTGATTTGAGTCTTCGAATTAACGTCGTCTTCAAATTTCAGAAGCTCATGCAGCTTATATTCCATCCCGGAATCTTTCAAAATCTATTCATTGTAACACTAAAAACACCTTTCTCCGTAGAAAATGCAATGATCCTCCACCTTTTTTCTTTTCCTCTTTTTTTTTTTTTTTTTTTTTTTTTTTTTTTTTTTTTTTTTTTTTTTTTTTGCATTTTGAAAAAAATGTCAACTCTAAGTTTGCTTCTTCCTCTTTCCCTCCTCTGGTGTCTTCCTTCGACACAATTACCGCTATGCCTTCTGCTGAAGCTTAACTCTTTGCTTAAACCTTTGCCTCTAATTCTACTTTAGACGGTTCCGGAGCTATTGCTACACCTAAACCCCCTCCAACTGATTTATTCCTAATATTGCAATTTCTTCAAAGATTTTATTTCTGTTTTCTCTTAGCTTAACACTAAGAAGATGTATGGTTCTGATGGTATTAATCATGTGCTTCTCAAAGCTAGTACTTCCGAGCTTGCACCATGCCTTGGTAAACTCTTCACTCCCTGTCTTACAGCTTCGGCCTTCCCTTTCTGCTAGAAACATTCGCTTATTCAGCCAATGTTGAAAAAAAGAGAACCACCTCTCAATCCTTAAATTGTCGTCTCATCGGAGTAGCCAAGTTTTTGAATCTTTCCTTTACAGGAAAGTTTGGAAACATCCCAATTCTTCTAATTTTATGTATCTCTGATCGCTAGTATATGATCTGGGTTAGAAATGCTCTACTGGTGATCTTCTTTCTCTTCTTTGTGATTCTTAGTTTTTTGCCCTA
>JABUQX010117646.1:22500-25000 GCA_015478945.1 Trachelipus rathkii
ACCCCCACCCCCCTTTTCCTATTTAAACTAGAAAATATAATTTAAAATGTTTAAGTATGCTTCTATAAGACAGTATTTTTTAATAATTTCTTTCCTTATTAAGTCCTTTATTTTTATTTTTTTTCCTTTTTTTTTTTAATCCACTCTTTTCTAAAACCTATTTTATAGCACCTTTTTGATAAACTTGATTACTCGTTTCTCGATAACACTTATCGCCCTTGTATAAATACAAATGTTTTTATAGCAAATGATGTTTCCTTAAAACTATACCCTGACTTTTATTATGCTCAGGCTTTCTCCTGAGCATTCAGACCCCCTTCAATCCGAACCCTCTTCTCCTTTACATCATTAAAACATTTTAAACCAAAAACGTTCCACAATGCAAGTTTCTTTAATTAATATCCAACTAATTAACTAACAACAACTTCAAAATAGGCAGTTTCTTAAGATTAAAAAAACCCGACAGCCCTACTGTCAAAGTAGCTCTTGAGGTCACAAATCGTTTACAAATATTAAATGTTTCGACTGTAACGTCGACTATGTAGGTCAAACTTTCCATAACTAACACGATAACGAGCCTACCCTCAAACAACTTGATGAGACAATTCCTTCGCGAACTTATACCTCCTCATCTCAAACAAGAGATATTAGCTGTCATGAGGCGATCACTATATAGAACCTCTAATACCTCTCTTTAAATATACCTCTGTCAATAATAATTCCAATTTTTCAAAAATTGCTTCTACAGATGAAGAATCTAAATCATATTTTTGGAATCTTTATTTTATAAAAACGACTTAAACCTTAACAACCTTAACTAGCACTAGGAGTCTGGCATCTCCCTGATTGCTCTCTGAACCTAATTGCGACTGAAGAAAATTCGATTGCAAATATTTAACGAACAACGAAATCTTATAATTGAGGATCTAACTATTATTTTGTTTTAATTCAAGCAATTGGAAATTAGGAATGCTGGAGGAAGTCCAAATTGATATCGGAAATATAAACAGAAATATAAATAAAAAAATGGTTATATTTCATAATAATTTATTAATATATAATTTGATATTATTATATTATATAATTTATTATCTATAATTAAAATTTAAAATTATTATAAAACTGCAAAAAATACTCGAAATGACTTTGTGATGGAGTTTAGCGATTTGGAAGAAATTAGATTTAAAAGCTGTTATATTGAATGAAAGATTAAACAGTACAAAAAAGGACGGCGTGGGTAGGCTCCTACCCACTAGCCCGTCATTTTTTTGTTTGCACAATTTTCCGTAAATATCGTGGTAAATCAGCAATCACTAGATAAATATCTAATAACTTAACTAGGAAATACGGAAATTCCTTACGAATATAGTGAATAATGTAAAGCAATATCATACGATATTTTTGCGAATCTAAGAATATAAATATAACGAAACGAGCAAATTCGAGAGCATTTCTTACGTATTTCGTAAGCCACCAAATAGCAAAAAACGATTAAAATACGCAGAAATAGATCAAGGAAATTATAGAACAAATTCAATAATGTAAATTATTAAATATTAAATTAATAATATATAAATAATAAATTAAATAAAATAATATTAAATTTAATAATAATATTATTAATATAATATATATAATAATATATTATATATATAATTAAATTATATATATTATAATAATTAATAATTATAATTATATATATAATAAATGATATTATATAAATATATATAAGGTAATTAAATAAATTAATAATTAATAATTGATAATAATAATATATAATATATATAAAAAGAATTTTAATAACAGATGTAGGCATCGATACTCAAGAAAGATTAATAATAAATTAAGTTACCTGTAAATATCAGGTTAACTCCGTTATCTCAGAGCGAAAAAGTTAAGTTGCGTTAATCGATTAATTCGTTTCTTTGAAAGGAAAATAACGAATGATAAGCTGACCGTTACTCCGTTAAAACTTTTAGTGCTTATATCAATTATCTGAACATATAATATACGGGTATCTTAACCAAAATTACATTAGTATTGGTCATTTATTAAATTTCAAAACAATTATCATTTAAATATAAAAAAAACAAACCCTCATTAAGAACTCCTAGTCGCAACTCAGACTTAGTCCACTATTTGCATCTCACCAACGAGAGTTTAATTTGACACTAGCCACTCTTACTGCACATAATCACAACTTCCTACTAAACACTATCTATGCGTCATCATCCGTTCCCTATTTCATCCAACATATATCACTAAATATTAAAACTCAGACACTTGTTCCAGTCATGCTCACCAATCTACTATAACTTCACATCCGAGGGACTTTATCTCTCACTTTACACCATAAACCTTACCTTATCTCACGCTTACCTTCCAAACATCATCTTTTACACACCCTGCCAATAACCTCTCCATCTACCTAATCCTCTCTCAATACTCTCTCAGAAATTTCGGCACACACAGACCAAAATCATCCGCAAATATAATAGGA
>JABUQX010117646.1:30000-31234 GCA_015478945.1 Trachelipus rathkii
CACAATTTCATGTGAGAGTAAGGCACCAATTAAAAACTTTATGGCACATCGAGTGCAACTATATGCTATTTTAGGAGCTCTTTTGGACTATTTTAAAGAAAGTAAAAAAAAAGAAAGATTTCCCAGACATAAAATGGAGAAAACTCTCCCGCATGGGCGACACAAGGTAGGTGGAAAATTCTGGCACAGGATATATATACGACACAATGAATATTTCCTAAAGCATTGTTGAAGTGTAAGAGGAGCTTCAGATGGATCAAGAAGATATTAACCTTTTATAAAACTTAGATCTTTTCAATTCTATAGGGAATCGTTGATTTGCTCTAAGTTTATTTATTAAGCCCGTTAAACCGATGCTCAAAGACCCATGGACTAAAAGAACTCCGAATTAGTTCATAATTAGTGGCAGAGCAAACTGCTCTTGTAACCTCAATTGGAAATGATGGATGTATGTTCCATAAAAGGGTTTTCAAGCAATACCATCAACGAAAAACATTTCAAACATTTTGAAAGTTGCGAGACAGAACTTCTGGCTTTATGGGTCCCTGATACATGAAAAATTATATAATGCCTCTTGTGAGGATCAATTTCTCAAACGAAAGGTTAGGGCAATTCAATTTATATTAACTTTGATGATTTTTCAACCAAGATTAGTGAGGCAAGGTTCGACGAGATCAAGGATCCATACTTTACTAAATCTTTATATAAAGTTACTTATATGTTCCATCGACACTTATCCAAAACCAATTTTGTGCTAAGTTTGAGTGAAATAAATTATTGATGTGCATCATATTTTGATGTTATGAATTTAGCATTTACCTTCTCAAAATGTGATAATCCAAAACAATAATTTCACTACAACTCGTGATAAAGGCTCCAAGCAAGATATTTGTTAACATTTCATACATGGAGAAGAGTATCTATCATGAGCAGAACTGGCATTTAATGAGAATTCATCATAAGCTTACGAGTCCAATAAAAACCCGAGAGGATCTATAGATAAATCAATCATTTTGCTGCCTATAAGAGACTCAAGGAATTAAGTATACCAGTTTTTCATGAATAAATATTTTTTTTATTTTGTCAAATATATTAATGTTCCATTATTTATTCCTTTTATTGAAGTTATAAAAAGGGAACAATTATCCATTTATTCATATAGCTTAGATTACTCACTTACTACATTATATATATATATTCCTTACTCTCCTAATCATACTATCTCTCTCGAACC
>JABUQX010117647.1:17500-22500 GCA_015478945.1 Trachelipus rathkii
CCTCACATCATAAAAAGAGAGGACGTATGTAAAAGCGTTTATCAATATAAAGTCGGCTTATTATAATATAAACAATATATTCCATTCTTTTAACAACCTTCTAAAATTGAACTATTAATGATTTTGAACTATTAATGTTACCTGTGAAAATCTCGATTTAATCAGACAAGGAATAAACACAAGAAGTGACATTCATCTTTCATTCCCTTTGTACTTTATTAAGCTTAATTAGTACATATATATATATAAGCCGACTGCGGAAGAGAGCGGGCGCATTGAAAAGAGAGTGGAAAAAGTAAAAAGAGAAGTTTCAGAAGAAAGGAATTAGAGAAGAGGACCAAGAAACACAAGAGTTGGCGACGAGGGATTGGAAGTTTGAGTGCTGGGGAAGGAAATGACTTCTGAGAGAACATTTGATCAGATTGTTCAAAACTTTTTAGAAAAAGGAATTACAAGCTCAAAAATTTTATAAAAGTTAATCAAAACTAAAATCTATTCTAATTAACGGAGGAGCAACAAAATTTAATTGTTGGTTCTTTTTGATATAATAAAATTTAAAATAAATGGACCAACATTATTTTGGATTTACTTATTTATTATAAGAAGAATGGACATTTGGTGGAGTCTGCTCGTATAGGTCAAGAAGGAATGGATCAAACACCAAATTAACGTCCGGTTGCTCAGCGGTAGAGAGCACTCGCCTAACTAAGCGAGAGACCCAGGTTCGTCACTGGTCGGTCGTGTGAGTGTGAGATATTCTCTTCTTGGCTAAAGTCTTGCTCAGACTTAAAAATTGAGCACACCCCCTCCTAGATTAGGGCTCTGCCCGTGAGCGGTGGTGTTAAATACAATTTTATATATATATATATATATATATATATATATATATATATATATATATATATATATATATATATATATATAGTGCTTCTATAATATATATATATATATATATATATATATATATAACATATATATATATATATCCTATATGCCATATATACATACATATATATATATATATGTATATATGTATAATAATAATAATATATATATATAATGATATATAATAAGAATAATATAATGATATAATAATAATAATATAATATAATACATAACATATATATATATATATGTAATAATAATAATATAATATATATATATAATAATAATATATAATAATATATGTATATATATTTATATAATATATATATATATATATGTAATAATAACTAATATAATAACTATCTATATATATAATAATAATAATAATAATAATATATATATATATATATATATAATATATATATGTAAAGTAAAACTGAATAATTTGTTTAAATATTTATTGTTTCAAATATCTATATTTAAAATTTTTTTTTTCTTTTCTCAATTTCAGTTTCGAGAATCAAATTATAGTTTTTTTTCGGGTAATAGTCGAAATATCGATATTTTTTCCGATAATAATCCCCTTTTTATAATATCTCTATCATATCACTTCATCATATCATTTTTCATATTACGGCTGCCAATTCTCTCTCCTATATAAATATAGTTTATTAACCGAATTATTTTTTTTATGTTTAAATTTGGTTTAGGATCCATTTAAGCTTAGGTTATGATAAGTTTTGCAAATTGTACACAGAAAATCTGTCTACTTAACATGACCTTACTACAGTAAATATGACAAATTTTTATTAGCAAGATGTTGCAGTGTTGTTTCATACCAGGGTTGAGGATTTTTGTTTTATTTTTTATATATATATATATATAAATCAATTTTTTATTTTTTTATTTTTTTTTATTTTATTTTTTTTGATATTTTTAATTTTTTAGTCACATTGTTTTTTATTTATAATTTGCCAAAATTAGTAATTAATTCTATAATTATTACCTAATTAATCATAAGTTTAATAAATATTATTATTATTTAGTTTAATTAAGTTATATATATATATATATATATATATATATATATATAATATTATATTATATAAGTTATATATATATATATATATATATATATATATATGTATATATATAACAAATATAATTAAATTCTATAAATATCATATATATATATATATATAATATTTATATATATATATATATATATATTTTATAATTTTTGAGTGCTCTAATTTTATTTATTTCTTTATTAAAAGTGATATGAAACTATAATGATGAATTTACTTATTATATAGATGAAATATACTTATCATCAATTAGGTAATAATTAGGATTAATTAATAATTAAAAAAAAAAAAAAAAGAATTTGCCTAAAAAATCAAAAAAATCAAAAACCATAAAAAATCATGATTTTTTAAATAACAGAATCATTTAAAAATATCAGTTGATTTAAATTATTTGATTTTTTTCGTGCCAACCCTGTTTTATACCCATTTCAAAACATCGATTACTTTTCTTTAAAAAAAAATATCGATTTTTTTAGATTCCTTTAAACTCATAAAAAATCATTGGAAAATCATAAAAATTAAAAGATTACTTAGAATTCAAATACACATTTAGGTTTACTTTCAAAATTAATCTAGCCAAAATCTAGCCAAAATCTAGTCCATTTTTATAACTCTTTGAATAATGAGAAGCTATACTTTTAAGGAAAAAGTAAATCTAAACATATTTTTACAATTACTCATATTTGAAAATTATTACATTTTATTTGAGCAAATCTTAAATAAAAGAAACTAAGTCAGTGCTTAAATTATTATAAAAATCTAGAATTAAAATGAAATGACTGAAAAATATCCTACTTGCTCATTAAAATCTCTTCAAATTTTAACTGACAGATTTTGAAAGCAACTAGAAAAATATTCGGATTGTCAGTAAAAAAAAATAAAAAATTTCGCGCGCTTCCTCTTTTACTAACCCGAATTCTGTTTCATTTCAGATGGACAAAGGAGACTGGCTGGTAAACAAATACAATTTAGGCTTTGCTTTTAACAGAACAGTTTATAACATTATTAAAAGCTGTGAGAAAGCTTTCTGTTCTTATGACGATTACAACTGGGATTGGACATTGAACTATGTGGCCACCATGTGTGTTCCTGGAAAGCTTTCAACAATTTCGGTCAAATTTTCAAGGGTACTTCATATGGGTTCATGGTAAGAAATCATCAAATACCATTTCTATTTCATCAAATACCAACAAAACTGCTAGAACTGTGAACATTATTTAACACTACTATCACACTTTTATTATTCAGACTGCTACTGCTACAACAAAACTACTACTACTACTACTACTACTACTACTATTGCAAATAATAATAATAATAATAATGATAATAATAATAATAATAATAATAATAATAATAATAATAATAATAATAATAATAATAATAATAATAATAATAATAATAATCATAATAATCATAATAATAATAATAATAATAATAATAATAATAATAATAATAATAATAATAATAATAATAATAATAATAATAATAATATTAATATAATAATAATAATAATAATAATAATAATAATAATAATAATAATAATATTAATATAATAATAATAATAATAATAATAATAATAATAATAATAATAATAATAATAATAATAATAATAATAATAATAATAATAATAATAATAATAATAATAATAATAATAATAATAATAATAATAATAATAATAATAATAATAATAATAATAATGATTAAAGAGTGCAAATGATGTTAACACATGAAATAATGATTATAATAAGTTAATGAAACTTTTCTAGTTCATAAAAAATCTTGTTTAGAAATCCAAAAGTAAAGTATTGGACAGATAACATATTTGATAAGAACACGTTCAACAGTTTTTGTGTGTACATGTATTTAAAATTCAAACCTGTTGAATACAAAGGGTAAAGGAAAAATACTATAAATAAACAAGTGATATTAATTAACGAACTAATAATTTTCCACCTAAATTTCTATACTAATTTATAAAACGTCCACTTTGCCCTAATTGATAGTGTGTATTATATTTTCAGCGGAACTCATGTGAAGAAGCAGCAATGTAATTTGGCAAACGAAGGAGCCTCAGCCAAGCAAAAACTCAAAACATTGTCTCCTAAGCTATTTCCTAAAAGTATAACAGTACAAAGAACAGCAAGAAAAGCAGTTAAACCTAAAAAATCGAACGGTGGTTGGGGAGATTTAAGAGATAAAAGACTCTGTTTGGCAATTTCAAATGGATCTGTTGATATGCAAAGTGTTTTAAACACTCTACAATTTTCCCATCTGAAATTGGGAGAAATAGCATCTTAGTATATATATATATATATATATATATATATATATATATATATATATATATATATATATATATATATATATATATATATATATATATATATATATATATATATATATATATATATATATATATATATATATGAGAGAGGTTGAAGGAAAAATATTCAAAATGTGATATATGTTATTATGTTAACCAAATATGAAAGACAAACCATCCTTTTTGCTTCTGATATTATTATCCGGAGTATCTGTATGGGTTTTAAAGAGATTTTTTCAAATCATTTTTTGCAACTTGTGATATGTTATTTTTATAAAACCAAAAAAAATATTATTATTCTTAACAATATGGTAACTGAGATTGTTAAAATTGTTTAAAAATAGTAAATTCTAGTAGCATATATATATATATATATATATATATATATATATATATATACTCATATATATATATATATATATATATATATATACTATATATATATATAATATATATATTTATATTTAAGACAGAATAGAAATAGATTTATATACTTGATTACATATATAACATATATAAATATATATATATATATATATATATATATATATATATATATATATATATATATATATATATATATATATATATATATATATATATATATATATATATATATGTATATATATATATTTCATTCTTTATTCTCCCTTCACTTCCCACAGAAGTGATGTAGTGTGCGTAACATGCACGGAAATAGG
>JABUQX010117648.1:0-7500 GCA_015478945.1 Trachelipus rathkii
GTCATTGGAAAAAAGGCAGGGAGTAGGAAATAACATTGTATTTAGGTTTTATGGATTTGCAATCAAGTGTATTGGTAATGGAAATTAATATCTGAAGCTCATCTGGCAGGTGTCAGTGAATATAATGGTGTTGCGGTAAGACTTCTTGAAATGGAATCAAAAGTAGGTTTGGACGATAGTGAAGGGTGTGAAAGAATCAATTAGTCAAAAGTTTATTGGTTAATAATATTTACATAGCAGAGTGAGGCGGATTATTAATGTTTCCTTGGTTATTCACTTGTGTATATGGATGGAGTTGATGAAAGAATTAGTTTTGGGGTGGCAGAGCGATGGTGTTAGAGTGATGGGGAATGGAAGAGAATGGAGGGTTCCCTACCTATAATAAGAGGATGATTTGGTTTTGTGTAGACCAGAAATCTGAAGAAGAGTTTGAGAGGATTTGTTCAGAGAGATTTGGTAAGGTGATTAAAAAGGAGGGTTGAAAGTAAACGTAGATAAAGAGTAAAGAGATAATGGTTGTGAGTGAGGACAGTAATCTCGGTGTGAAGTTATATTTAGATGGTGGGAGAGCAGCTGAAAAAAGTGTCTTCTGAGTTTAAAATATTTAGGATATATTTTGGTTTATGTAAAAGGGACTGATGATGCGATTGTTGTAGTTGAAAGTTGTGAAATGGGCAGGAAGGTGGTTGGTGCAACAAATCCTTAGTGGATGTAAGGGACTAAGTCTTGAATGCGCTAGGGTGTTAATGAGCGTATGTTGTTACCTATGTTTATGTATGCTAGTGAGACTATGGTCTGGAATCAGAAGGTTAGCTTAAAGCATAATGGTGGGTTTGCTCTAGATGATTCAATCTTTAGGGGAGTGTTTCGGTGTGAGAAGAATTGAGAGAAAACCTGAGAGAATGAACGTAATTTAAGAGTTGTGTGTTGTTACGAAAGGTCCAGGTTTAAAAAAAAAAACATTCTTGGGAATAAAAAGAAGTAATAAATGAAAGGATGTTGAAATGGTTTGGTCATGTGTAAATTAGGATGGAGGATAGTCGGTTTGCGCTTTAAAACGGATTGTATAGTTAGTGGGGCGTGGTCGTTGCGGAATCGACTGAATCTGAGTCAGTAAAAAATGCCTGGAGGAGGAAATGTGCAGTTTTGGGTAGAAGGAGCAGAAGAAAAGGTGCATAACATGTAATGAATTGGGGGTTGTGTGTAGGGGTATGGTTGTAGCCCGCCTGGGGCCAAAGGATGAACCCACATTGACGAGATACCATAGTAATGGGTCGCATCGCGGCCCGTGAAACTGTAGGGGGATTTTCTGACTGGACGAGTTCTCACTAAAAGGTATAAAGGGGGTGGTAGTCCGGGCTTTCTTTTCTCCAATTAATGCTTAATAAATTCTTTAGCACTACTCATAGTCTGTTTCACGGTGGCATGTATACGAAAACCGCCATTAACTCCGGCAGCTCTCTGGGAGAGAAGGTGGGAGATGATGATGATGAAAACATATAGGTTATATAATATTATTATATTATATATTATTATTTATATTATTTTATTAATTAATATATATATTATAATATATATATATATTATATATATATATATAGTTATATATATTATTTATATATATAAAAGTGATATATATATATATAGGTGTTATATAATATATTTTATAACAAATTATAATTAGTAATATTATTATTATATTATATGTTATATAATATTATATATTTATGGTATAAATATGATACTAAATTATTATATGTACTGCTTATTATATATATATATATATATATATATAAATAAATTATTTTACAATATATATATATATATATTTATTCTATATATATTCTAATAATATAATATTCAGTTTTTGTATAATAGAAGGCTTAATATTAATATTCAACTAAAACAGCAAGAATAATATTTTAAAGTATTTACATCTTAGTCTAACATTCCAGTTGCTAAACGTTAGCTTTTTCAAGATCCTTATTTTATCTGGATCCTCTTTTCGGACGAATTGTTATTAATGAAGACTAAATAATTTTAACTAATATTTGTAAGTTATGTAAATTGTTTAAATGAGAGTAGAATTTACATTAGTATTTTGCTTTTTATATTTTTGAAAAAAGGTGTGGAAGTTAATAATTTGTGTGGGGGATATTTCAAATGTATATATTAATTCTTCTTTTTGTATGTTTAAATTAGGAAGATTTTTATGCATAGTGATTCTATGAGTTTGCGTTTGGTGGGGTCGAGTACCTGTAGGATGGGGCGCATATCTTTGATGTTAATGTTATGATTGAGACTGGATCTATCTATGGTACTATAACTATCTCTATCATCTACTACTATTTCTACTTATCTATCTATCTATCTATCTATCTTATCTATTAAAATCTATCCTAATCTATCTATCTATCTATCTATCTTTCTATCTATCTATCTATCGACAAAGATGTTACTTGACTCGAGCAACAAATCATAGAGATATTATTAATAAATGTTAAAAAGTAATATATTTAACTTAAAGTAGGGCCTTGTTTATACTTATATTAAAGATGATGTTTAACAAAAACACCAAAACAATGCGCTGTTTTTAACATTTATATATGGAGAATAACTATTAAAAGGATTCAACAACTTATGCAGCTGCTTTCATTAGTCTATATGGTCATACAAGCTTATGTAAGCAAAAGGAGGCGACTTCTGACAAGAAGGATTCAATAAACTAATACACCTGTTTATATTCTTAATTTCCCCCTCCCGCCCAAACCGGGGTAAAAAAATGGGGAAAAAAAAGGGGGTCCCATTACGTGAGACTTCAAAAGAACCTCAACCGAAACCTGTGCAGTGGAGGAGCAAGAAGAAGAGGTCACTACAAACTTCATATATTATATATATATATATATTATATATACATTCATATTATAAATTTAATATATAATATATATATATATTATATTTAGAGATATTTAAATATAATACATATATCTATATATAATCTAATATATATTCTTTCTTCTTCATCTTCCTCTTTTCCCGAAGACTGGGGTAAGGTGGGTTACATGCATCGGAAAAGAAAGCAGTAGAAGAACATATGACGCAAGTTCGAAAAGAAAGCCCAGCCTTACCATTAATTAGTAAGAAATCGTCGCAGTTAAGAAAATCCACCTAGAGCTTCACTGGACCGCGACGGACACCAACTCTCAAATCTCGTCAGTGTAAGGGTTCATTCCTTGGGCCTGGTGTCAAAACCATGTCTCTTCACAAAACCGCCATTCACTCCTATTACGTACTTTATTCCGTCTGCCAAACTCAACATTTCTCTCCTTCAGACATTCGTTTACTGACTCAATCCACTTTTTCTTCGGTCTCCCAAACGGCCGGTTTCCAACACACTCGCCACTTTACATCCGCTTAACCAACCGACTATCACTCATTCTTTCCACATGACCAAACCATCTCAACATACTTTCATTTATTCTCTCATTTACCCCTTTCTTCACGCCACACACCTCCTAATGCTTTCATTCTCATTTTATCAATTCTCTCTCACCCTAGCATGCCCTAAGATTGTATATTTGAACACATTGAACTTTAGATCTATACTTCTTATTCAGACCATAGTCCTCACTACTATACAATAACACAGGTAAACAACATACCGTATGTAAGACCCTAGCACACTCAAGACTTATTCCCTATACATTCCCAACGATTTATTTTCCACCAAGCCTTTCCCTGCATTCACACTTTCCTACTCCCTCTGCATCAATCCGTTCCCTTCTCATCAAACATACACCCTAAATATTTAAACTTCAGACACTTGTTCCAGCTTGCTCACCATCTACACATAACTTCACATGAGGACTGTCCTCTTCATTCACAACCATAACTTTACTCTTACTCTACTTTACTTTCAAACCTTCTTTACCTACCTGCCCAAATCTCTATACATCCGCTCAAACTCTCTTCAGATTCGCCACACAAAACAATATCATCCGCATATATATAGGTAGGCAACCCTCCACTCATCTCCATTATTCATCATTTTTTCTAACCCATTTTGATGCCACCCGCACCTCTATTCTTTCCTAACCCATCATATACAAATTGAACTAACCAAGGAGACATACACAACCTGCCTCATCCGCTATTAAAACTATAACCAATCATTTTGACCATTTATTCTTATACACGCTTCACTATCGTCATACATCTTTTTGATTCCATTCAGAAGCCTACCAGGACAACACCAACACCATATATCGCTTACACCTGCCATAGAGCTATTAACCCTATCATACCACTGTTGCCAATCCATAAAACCTAGAACTCAATATTAATTCTCTCAGATAGATTCAGATAACTCAATCAATTTTGTTTCAAATGTAAAGATTTGATCCACACATCCTTACCACTTCTAAACACACTTGTTCTTCAACCATCAGTCTTCAGTCACTCGACGCCATCTTTCGATCAAAATACTAGCATATATCCTCCCTACAACACTCAATAACTAATTCCTTCTTTAAATTTCCTACAGTTCTCCCTTTAATCTCCCTTACCCAATATATAAGGGTACTATAATATGCTACTCTTCCAATCCCTTCTTGGAACTATTTTACCAACCATAAAACGCTTTATTACACAACTTCCAGATCCACTCAAGGTCACCATCTCGCCTCCGTTTTTTGATCATTTTCCCAGTACATTTCATCTATACCTGCAGATTACCATTCTTCACTTCTTAAACTCTACCATTACTCCTTATTAGCTATAAACACTCAATCCACACAATAACACCTATTCCTTCTGCACCATCAAACCACACGACATTTCAACTATACTCTTATTGCTGCAATCAAATAATAATCCGATTTTCGAAGTATTCTTTCCACATTCCCCTCACATCCTATTCATCAGTTACAAAAGCACCATCACTTTTCGGATTTATTTTAAGCAGGTTTCCGCCTTATATCTCATTCTTAACCTTTCGCGCTTCCTTCGAAGAGCTTCCTATTCCCATTGTAAGGTCTCCATTCATCCTCTTCCAACTGTATCAATCTATACCTCTTCTCTCTTCTCCTACAAGCTATGCAGCTTTAATATTACTTATTTTTCTCCTTTATATAATTACAGCATCTTTCTTAATTTGAATATTCTCATTTGCTTTTAGTAATTCAATCCACGCTTTCTTTTTATACTTTAAACACGGTTGCATCAACCTCTTTCATTCATCACTCCCTGTTAACATTCTTACTCCCACTTTAGCACATCCCAATACTTCTTTTGCACTGCTAATAACTGCTTCCTTCATTTGCTCCCAGATTTGCTTAGTTTTTAACCTTGTTCACATTCAACTGATTTAACTTGCGAGCGCTCTTATAATACTTATCTTAATTACCTTGTTCACTTAATTCTCACTCTAATTTTACCACTTCCTTCCGTATCACCTGCCTCTCCATCCAAGCCCCCATCAACTTAATTTTACATAGAACAACATAATGGTCCGATGATGCCCATTCCTAAACCTCATGATTTAACATCTAATTTTACACACTTCAACTCTCTCTTCACCAACACAAAATCAATTCTACTTTTTTCACTTCGATTACCATCTCTACCTACAACCAACTCTAGTATACACTTATGGAACCTCTTGTGTTTAAAGAAAAGTATTACTTACACATCACACACAACCTCTCTCCTCACAGAAATCAATCACCTTCCTACCATTTCACATCATTTTTCTAACACAGACACTCCAAAAAACGACACTGTTAATACATAAACTTTTTGTCACCTTCCAAAAAACATTCAGGTCCCCCAAGCAACTGTCATCTGTTTTATGCTCCTACTCACCTCCAATACCCAAAAACTCATTCATATTATCTTTTTAAAAAATCGTATCTTTTCAATCGTTTCCCTCAGATGGACATACGTCACAACCAACCATACTTTAACTTTCAAACTTAACTTTAACCATTAGAATTCGCTAGGATCAGGCACACAAAATGTCTACCCATAGCTTGCTGTACCACAAATCACTCATCACAATTTGCAAACTCATTCTATCCCCCTCTATTCCTTTCCACCTAGCACACACACATTTTTCTCACACACCCACTCATTTTCACAGTTTCCGCTTTCATCTTTGTTTCAGTTCACAGCGAGCCAATCAAATTTTGCCCTTTCTAAATCATCCACCTCTCTCATCTTCTCCTAAACATTTAATGTCCTCTGACACCCTTCCCATTTTGTACCCATACGAATTTCAATCCATTTTCGCCGAAAGATAAGACGCCGATGACGGCGATCAACGACCTTCTCCGGGCCTGCATTAGCATTCCAAGCAAGAGATAGGTGGTAGTGGGCAAAGAACTCCAACTACCACCGTCCCTAGTCGCCTTCTACGACACGCAGGCATACGATGTTGGGCAATTTTTCCTCCCCCACACATAGGGATATGAGTAGTAGGGAAGTCTTGTAAGTGTTATCTAGAAGAGGGTGTGTACTTTAAACATGTGTAATATGATATGTGGATAATGGTGGTCAGTAATATGTTGCCTGGAGGATGAGTGTGTTAAGAATATGAACGCAATAGAGAAAGGCTCAGGACCTTAAAAATGGGAGTAATGGGGTCACGCTTCGAGTATCCGTGTACTCTCCGCTATATATATATATATATATATATATATATAGTATTTATATATATATCTATTTATATATATATATATATTATTTTAATATATTTATATTTATATATTATATATTATATATATAGTTATTATTATATATATATAGGATATATATTATATATTTATACATATATCTATATATATAATTAGTATATATATATATATATATTATCTATATATATATTATTATATATATTATAGTTATAGTGATATATATCTTAACACCCCTTCTATCCTAGAGCTAAGGGTGGGTGCGTCACATGCACTGGAAACTGGAAAGTAGTACAAGAATGATAACGAAGTCGAAAAGAAAGCGTAGCCTTACTGCCCACTTTACTGCTATAAGTGAGAACTCGTACCGCAAGAAAAGAAAATAGAACCCTGGGGTTCACCGGAACTGCGCAGGGAGCCCTCACTACGGCAACTCGTGAGCCAGTGTAGGTTCATCCCTTGACCCAGGTGGGTCAAACATACCACCTCACACAAGGGCCCGCCATTTCGACTCGCGTATAATGCACCTTCTTCTTATGTCCTACCAACTCAAATTCTACTTTTTTTCGGTCTCCCAGTCGGTCGATTCCCACTATAAATCCGCTTAACCATCGCTATATGTTCTTCAATTACTTTCATCTATAACCCAAACCATCTAAATGTACTTCATTTTATTCTCTCTTTTATTCACACCTTTCTTCACACCACATAATCCTAATGCGTTCATTCCTCTATTTTTTACTCATTCTTCTCATCACCTTAATTCACTTCCCCTTAAGAATTGTCATCTGAATGGCGCATTGTAAACTTT
>JABUQX010117648.1:12500-29234 GCA_015478945.1 Trachelipus rathkii
TATTATCTCTAAACACAGTGTAGCCATTGATGTTAGTAGTATATGAGGCACGTTCGACAGGAAGGCGAACATTCGCCTACTGGCGAAGTTTTTGGTACTTTTTAGTGCTTTTTGGCACTAAACATATTTTTCGGCGTTTTTTAACGCTTGCGGCGTCAAATTAGCGGTTTTCGGTTACGGGGGTACCCATTATATCGGGCGATTGTGCGAAGCAATTGTTTCCGGGAGTGTCATCACTATGGACCGGAGTCCTTAAGGCCCACCTAGCAACTAGCACTGCCCACACATTGTCCGTTTCAACCGCACCCTGTCGAGTTTCTAAACCCGAACAGTTTGTCGACGTTCTATCGACTTTTCTAATTTATACCTCACGCCTACAGACTTAAAACCGTTCTGAACTTTTTTTTTAAGTAATTTGCATTCTTGATATTACACCTTTCTTTCCCTTTTCTATACCTAGTTACATTTCGGGATATTTTACCATAGCTCGCGTACGTTTGGGGGCTTTCTTTCCCATATTCAATGAATGTTTTCATATGACTTCACATCTTTAACATTCGACACTAGATGAATGTTTAGTCAGCGTCGGTTCACCCGCAAGTTCCGTCCTCCAAGCCTAGGCAGGCTATAAGTCCCGCGCTTAGAATACTGAACCCATACACATTTCCGCGCACGCCACGCATCATGATTAAAACTCGTACTTCGGCTCGACGATGTTTATATCAACACTCTAAGTATCCAAGTTTCCGTTCCCTTACCTACTCTCTAACGAAATGCCTCCTCTGGTATCGAACCATCTTATACCACTACCTCAGTAACCTTCGGTAGACGAAGTTATGTACAACACCTATAAGTTTACAAAATTTAGCTTCCTTTACTTGCAATCTAATGAAGTCTTCCTCAGAATATCGCGCCAATGATGATCACTACAACTTATCTAAACTCTAAGAAAGTACCTCCTCAGGTATTTGACCGATCTGTACCCTACACCTCAATAGCTTCGTCAGCTGACGATGTTAATGTCAACCCCCCTAAGTATACCAAGTTTCATCCTTTCCTACTCTCTAAGAAGTACCTCCTCAGACTATCGATCCATCTGTACCACTACCCACATAAACTTCGTCACCGACGATGTTATGGTCAGCATCTATAGTATGGAGTATATTAGGGTATATATAATATATATATATATGTATTATATATATATAGGTATATATTTATATTTTACTATAATATATATATATGTCTATTTTTTATTATATTTTATATATATTTTTATTTATATTATATTTATTAATAATCCACATACCCTAGGTATTAATATATATATAATAACTATTATATGGTGGCTATTTATATTTGCTATATATAGTAGGTATTTGTATATATATATGATATACTGTATATATTATATATATATAATATTATATATATATAGTATTATATATATATATAATTAGTAGTATAGGATATATTATTTATATATATATATATTACTTATATATATATATTTTGATATATTAAAATATTCATTTATATATATAATATAATATTATATTTATTATTACTATTATATTTATATTTTATACCTATATATACCGTATATAATATATATAATTTTGTGGGTGGTTAGTGAGAGTGGTCTGTCTTGTCTGTATGTTGTTCTATCAGGTGTGTGTGATATGTTTATGTTGGTCTGTTTGTGTATGTTGCCGTGTGTGAATGGGGACGAACTCATATATATAGTGAATGTCCTTATCTGCGCCATCTCTCTCTCTCTCTCTTCTGCCTGGGCTTATCGCTCTCTCTCTCTCTCTCTCTCTCTCTCTATATATATCTATTAATATAATATATTATATGATATATAATAATATATATAGTATAATATAGTATATTTATATATTTATATATATTATATACAGTAAAAGTTTTTTTTATATATTTCGATAGAAAAGGTCGAACCCAAATGATTGACCACGAGTGATAATAGAATCATTTCTAATTTTACATTTTACCTTTCCAAGTACCTTATGGTCTAAATGGTGAAAGTTTCTGAGATTGAAGAGTTCAAAGGTCAATTGGTTCAATGCCTCCTCCTGTTTATTTGAGGCCTAAAAGATTTTAAATAGTTTGAAAAAAATTAAATATGTTTAAATACGTAGAGGGCGAGAGAAGTGTGATGTCATAAGCAATAATTTGAAAGTTGCTAATGATAGATGTCGGGAATGGCGCGGAATAATATGTATAAGTGTTCGAGTAATTCGAAGCGCTGGGCTTTTGTAGCCTTCCTAGGAACTTGGAGACGCTATGTCGTCGTTGACGTAAACATTAATATAAATATTTAACGCACAGCGGGTGGGTGTCGGGGCTGAACTCAACGCGTAGAAACGACCTTGCGGGTGAACACGACGACTGACTTAAATTCGTCCTAGAGCTGAATGTTGGTTGTGAATTCATATGAAAAAACATTCATGAATATGGAAATTACCCACAGGAACGTACGTAATCACTACAATCTTTAGCATACAGTGGTAAGAAAATGATAAATTATATCAAAAATGTAAAATATACTGAAAATAAAAAAAAAAAAAAAAAAAAAAAAAAACAGGTTCAGCTAAGTTTTGGTATGCGATGTTAGGTACTTTATCTGCGGTGCTGTGCAGTACGGTGGGGCCTTGAGGCTAAGTCCAATCGTGATGACGACCTCGGAAAATACTTCGCCGTAAACGCGAAAACCGCTAATATTACCTATGCAAAAAAAGCGCTATAAACATTCGTCTAGTGGCAAAAGCACTAAAAGTACTTTTGAAAACTATTCGTCGACTAGTGCCGATTGTTCGCCTTCTGCTGAAGTCACCTCAATACTGCTGATCGCAGGATTGAGGAATGTATTTATAATACTCCTGCGACCGTTCATGGAAAGAATAAAATGGCAGAAGAGGGTTCCGCCCTCAATAGGAATGCGAAAGACTAATCCTTCATATATCCAGGTGGGGGCCAAGGGGGCCATGGCCCCCCCGAAATTTTCCAGACACTGAAAAATTTTTAAGTATCATATCCGTTAATAATATAAGTGCAGAAATTAAATTAAATTAAACGATAAATTTAAAAATTAAAAATTTAAAATAAAAATTAAATTATTAAAAATTAAAATATTAAAATTACAATTAAATATTATACGATATTTGGCAATTTCATAGTAGCGGGTTTTTAGGCATAAGGGAAAAGGTGGAATATTTAAAAATATCTTGGAAACTAGATTCAAAACACGAATATTCCTGCTCAGGTATAGTCAAGCCGTCGGCAAAGATATTTCATATAAGGGCTTATCTTTACTCTGATAAAAACGTTGGATTTATTGCTCAAATTGCGTATTGGTTTTGTTGAAAACAAAAGAAGAAGGTAAAGGAAACACCAGGAATTGGTGTTTTTGTTCGAGACCGTATTCAAGCTTAAAGAGGCATTTGAATCTTTCAAAAACCCGAGGCAACTAATATCACAAGAATCGTGGTAGAGAGAATTTGCTGAAGTAAAGCAGGTTCAAGGAAAAATCGAGAGCATCGACAAACAGAAGATTGACAGCCAGAAGAAATGGGGGCGCCGAAGACAGTAGAAAGAGGCTAAAATTTCAATTGTTGAAACAATTCCGATTCTGTGGTAGCAAAAATATCGTTCGTGGACGATCATGACATTAGGTCCGAATCGAAACTCTCTTGGCTGTGGGATAACGATGGCTATTCGGGGTCTTTTAAGATATGTGCTAATGATGGAGACCATGTTTTCTTGTCAGAACATTTAAAAAAACTAATGTAACGAACATTGCCATGTATCACCAATTTCACAGTCCCAAAATGCTCTAAATTCAGTCATTTGCGCATCTCTTTCAAACGTAAAATTGTGCAAACATAAATAAAGTAAATTGTAATTTTTTTTTCTGTCCTAGCCGATGAGATGACCGATGTGTTCCAGAGGAAGAACAATTTTCGGTGTGTGCGCGTTACGTTGACATTGATACTCTCACCATCAAACAAGATTTTTTGTGTTTAGTCTCAGTAAATGATTTGACGGAATAGCTTAGCATAAATTAATTGAAGAAACAGTAACTGAACTTGGTTTTGGATATCAATAATCTAAGAGGACAGGGTATGACGGTGCAGGCAGCAATGAGTGGTGAGTTCAGCAGTGTTCAGAAAGTATAAAGGACAAAATGTCAACATTGCGTATTTATACTGCGCTGCTTTTTTGTAATTGCTTAAATTTTATGCATACATGTTGCGTTCTAAAAGTTCGAATATTCGAAATGCAATTGGATTAATATCCAGAATGTTGTACACTTTTTATTGTAAGTGCTAAGAGGAAAAAAGTTCTTTTTGAAGAAAAATAGAACTTATTCCTAAGAGTATCATAGCAAAAGAGATTAAAAAAGTTAGCGAAACTCGCTGGTGCCAAGGCAGGAATCGGTTTTATTATTTAATGAGATGATAAACCCGCATAAAAGCTAGCTTTTAGACAAACAAAGATGCTGGCAGTTGGCAGATCAGTCAGAAGAGCTTACCATTAAGTTTTAACATGTTAGTAGAGCACTTTTTCTGAGTTTCCATTTTTTGATTTTAAAGCAGACTATTACAAGTTTAAAATACATCTTTCAAAACGATTGGAGACACACTTTATTGATTTGGTGAGTGCATATAACAAGGTGAATCTAGTTACAAACTAAACTTGAAGCATCAGAGAAAATGCAACTTAAATTCAGTAGATTTTTAAAGAATGTGTAAGCGCATCTGATCTGAGCTGGGTATTTAAATTGCTGTACCAAGAATTAACAAATTCCAAAAATACAGACCCAACATTCCTACTATTGACCACAGACATATTATCGCACATCCATTTTTATACCATTTTTGGATGATTTAATATCAACATTAAGTAGAGAGGTTTTAAATCATAAAGAAATTATATCTCCTTGCAATTTGTCATACCGAACAAGTTTAATGTGCCATATGGAGATAAAAGATTGTGTAACATTTTAACAAGGAAGATCTCGAAAGCCAATTGAGGATTTAGTAAAGCAGAATGGGATTTATGGAAGTTGAATGGCATCACAAACAGATCGTCAAAATCAGCATGACGAAACTGTTTCTTGTTAGCCAGTCCATTTTTAACAAATTTACATCTTGTTGCAATAACTATTGGCAATTTTACCAGTGGCTACTGCTTCAGTAGAAAAAAAACTTTTCACATTACAGACTTCTGAAAACCCTTACTTGAGAATAATATATGGAGATGAAGAGACTACTGGACTTGCCCTCCTATACGTACATCGAAAATATTGACATAAAACCTGAAGATGTTATCTCGGACTTTGCTCACTCTCATGCCCGGCGATTAAACTTAACATCAGGTAAAATGATTTTAGTAACTTATATAAATTATTCCCATTTTTTCTTTAGATTTAATATGAGTATTTACTTCAATTTTATATTAACAAACTATTTAGTTATTCAATTAATTATATATATTATATTATATATAGTATATATTTATATATACGATATATATATATATATATATATATATATATATATATATAATATAAAAGAAATGATTTTTTGTCTGGCCCCCCCGAAAAAAAAACCTGGATACTGCCTATGTATATATATAATATATATATATATATATATAATATATATATATATATATTATATATGATACCCAATATATATACTAAGATTTATGAATATATGTATATATAATATTATATATATATGTATATCATATATATATATATAATATATATTACTATATATATTTAACATATAACTTCGTTACAGCCGGCTCATGTCGGGAAATTAAATCTATATTTTATTGTTACTACCGTTTATAAGTAGAAATAGAATGAAAAATAACATTACAGAATATGCATCTAAAAAAAATTAATGCTAGCTAAGATTATGTTTTGAAATTGGGAAGATATTTTATTTTATCTCGTCTTAAAAATACATACTGTAGCTTAACTTTTTTCCTTATTTAAATAGAAATGATGAAAGGTTTGATAAGTTTTTCTTCAAACGTACAACTTTATGTGATTATTTATGGCTATAAATATATAGTCTTCGCTAGTGAAGATTATGATGTGAAATTAGGAAGAGATTTTCATAAAAGGGTCGGCTCAATAGGTTCTATCTTTTTCAATGACTCTAACATCAAGGTTATCCATAGATATAAACAATGCTGAAATGCTATTTGCTATTATTCCTGGAAAAATATATGAATAGACTATGATGTCATAATTATCGTAAAATGTTTGAAAGATAATTGGGCGTTGGTGAGAATTATTGGCACTTTGTTATACTATTATATTCATACATTCTTATTGTAATACAGTTGATAATACCTTTATGTATTGTTCGTCCTTCGTAATAATTGGTTTGGTAATAAAACTTGCTATATTTTCTAATATATACTTGAAGTTTTTCTGTGTTTTTTTTTTCTTAAAATAAATAAATAGATTAATAAATAAAAAATGAATAAATAAATAAATCTTTGCTAATTTTAAAAATTTCAAGATGAAAATACTTAGGCTATTGAATTATTTTCTTTTTTTTTATATCCCCTTTCCTACCCTGTTCAGTGTCATGTGAGACTTGCTCATCATTGATTTAAAATAAAAAAGGCAAATGAAAATGAAAAACAATAAAAATAAAAAATACATCCATATATAAATATATTATAAAATTACTCTAAATTATGTGATTATTGCTGTATAAATATGTGAACTGGAAGAAGAAAAACAAAACCAAACATTTCACTGTTCCTAATTTTCTTAATTTAAAAAAAAAAAAAAAAAAGATTAACTAAAGTAAAAGACTACTATTATTTTGACTAATTAGTAAAAACTTCAATTTCGGATTTAACTAGGATTCCGAATTGTCTGCGGAATTTTATATTTCTTCCAATTTAATTTTCGATTTCGGCCGGAACTGAAAATCAATTTTCAGCTAAACCCTTATAAAAAAAAACATTTAATAAACCTAACTAATAATACAATTAAAAAAAACAATATCGATTCTTTTGATAATAAAACCACGGTATTATTCTTGTTCATATAATATTAAGAAAAGTTTAAAATAATTATAAACATCAATTTGCGGATACAAATTTAATAAACTTTTTTTCATTGCATAATGAATTGAAAATTCTTTATGCAAATATTTATAAAATTGTTTCATTGTAGTTTTTTTAATTGTTATTTTTTTTTAATATAAATGGTCACGTATTATAAATTGAAATAAGTGATGTGCGTATCATATATATATATATATATTATATAATAATATAATTATTATATTATATATACTATATATTTAATATATATATCTATATTATATATATATATATTATATATTATATATATATAGATATATATATTAATATATATATACATATATCTAAATATATATTATATATTTACTATATTTATCCTATATATATAATATATATAATATTTCTATATATATATTATATATAATATATATATATATATATATATATATATATCATATATTATATATATATATATATACTACTATTATACTTAATAGTTGAATGTATTTATATGTGCGTATCTAGTATATATACTATATTATATATATTATATACTATATATATATACTTATTCACTATATATAATATACTATATATATTATTATATATATATATTATATTATATATATATTATATTTACTATATATTTCATATATATATATATATATATACTCTATAGTATACTATATATATATATAATTATATATATTATTATATATAAGTATATATATACTATATATATTACTTATATATATATAATAATATATATAATTATATATTTCTATATATATCATGCTCTCTCGTATATATATATATTATATTCTTACCTTATATATATATATTTATATATATATATATATAGTAATATATTATACATATATATATATATATATATATATATATATATATATATATATATCTATATAATATATTATATATATATATATATATTATATATATAAATATATACTATAATATATATATTATATAATATATATATATATATATATATATTAACTATATATTATACTATTATATATATATTTTACCTATAATACGTATATTATATTTATATATATTATATATATTTATATATATATATCTATATATATATATATTAATATATCTATATCTATATATATATATTCTATTTCTATATATATCTATATAATATATATATATATAATACTATATATATAAATATATATCATAATTCATATATATATAATTTACTACCAGTTCGAATGTTCACGTAGTTCTCGTGACGTATAAATAGTATCATAGTACTATAAGTATTATACATTGTTTATATAATAGGTGATTTACCTTCAATTTAATATATATACTATATACGTTAATATTAATATTATATTTCTATATTATTTATCTTTATTTTAATTTACACGTAAACGAAATTACAAGTATTCTTATAAATTTATTTTTATTAAAATTTAACTATACTATATTTATATACTAACTAATATGCTTAAAATTATATATAATTATATAAATATTATTTAATTAATAATTATTTAATAATTTTTATGGTTTAAATATTTTTGGAGGTATAATAATATCTTAAAGAGAGACTAAAAATAATTAATGACTCTTAATTATAAAGATAATTTTAATCACCTTATATATATAATATATATATATATATATCAATAGCTATATATTAAAGGACGCGCCGCTCCATGAGCAAGGCGAAGCAACGCTTAACAAAAGCATCATCAAGGTGTATAATACCAAATGAAGATTATTCAATATTTAGCAATTTCATTAACTTATATGATTATCATTCAATTTTATTAATTTTTTCATTTGATTGTTAATCAATAAATACGTATTGAATATGAAAATCGTGGTAGGAAATAATTGGTCAGCTCAGCGATTTTGGTGAGCAGAGAGGAGAGAGAGAGAGAGAGAGAGAGACGAGAAGAGAGTAGAGAGAGAGAAGAGAGAGAGAGAGAGAGAAGAAGAAGAGAGAGAGAGAGAAGAGAGAGAGAGAGACGAGAGAAGAGAGAGAGAAGAGAGAGAGAGGAGAGAGCAAGGTAAATGCTACTTCAATATCCATAAATAACACTTGAACTAATATGGTTTGTTTTTGAGAATACAGCATTTCCTTTCTTATGTATATGAGACATCGTTTGTGTTTTTTTTTCACGGAAAAGACACTGCCAAAAATCATCCTAAAAATTTAGGGTTCTAGCCGTATTTCAACCCGAGAGGAAATTGGTGTCACCCCGGTTTTCAATTTCTTTTTCTCGGCCCTTTGTACGTAGTCAATTTCATTCTTAATTTCCTTTCCCCAATTTTTTTTTGAATTGTTTATCTTAATAATAATATACCTATAATTATAAGAAAGTATACCAAATTATTATTAAAATTTTTGAAAAATTCAAAAATTTTAAAGTAGCAGTCTTAATATATATAAATTTTTCTAATATTTTATATATTTATCCTATATATATTATATAAGAAAAACAATATAATATGTCAGTAAAAGACTCATTACCAGAGATTTCTAAAAAATCGAAGAACATCCAGTATTCACCCTCTAAGGGACCAAAATAAGCTCCGAATTGGGCCGGCCTCTTCTGAGGCTGCGTAACTCTTTACGAACGTTCTTACTTTTATTGGCACATGCCCCCTTCTACCCTAGTAACCAGACCGAGGTCCCGTGCTGCTTCATGCGAGTTCGCAAGGCAGATGGGAACTGATTTTTTGATTTGTCTTGTTAAAGTTTGCACATTGAGATATAGGGAGATTGGAAGGAAATTTCGATGGAGAGAGCTTCGAACTAGTGGCGGGAAATAAAGCAGTGCACTTTTAAAGTTCAAATTATAGCGGGATCTCTTATATCCACAACACTTATTACAATAAATACGAGAGAATTTTCTTGGGCTGGCTCAACAAATTTTCAGGAGTTTCATACAGATGTTCTTTTGGTAGCTGGTTCATAAATTTTACCTCAGCAAAAGTATCGCTCTTTCTAAGACGTCCTTATAAAAACTATAATCTTATCCTGGTCGTATCTTACTAAGAAAGTAGACATTTTCCCTTAAGTCTCGTTCTTGATCACTTAGAATAGTTCCTCTTTTTTACTTCCTTCCTGAACACCTGCTTTTTCCCCAATAACCTTCTTTTCCCCTAACAGTACTAATTTGGGGGATACGAATCTAACACGTTCTCCCTGCTATTAATTCTCTGTCTGCTATGTCTTGTTTGTAGAATCCTCCTTTTATAGGTTCTCCATCTAAATTTTTAATACATTCCCGATCTCCAGGACTTCACTCACTTAACAGATTTCAATGAAATGTTGTTTGAGGGGAACTACAATCACACAAATGTAGCACTCGCACGCGGTTTCACCAGACTTTCTGAAATTAATTCAGAAAAAACCATATACAGATTTGCGTGGGTTGAACGAAGCAGACATGCTCAGTCAAAATTAACCAACTAACTTTCCAGACAACTCTAAAAAGACCAAATGCCGTATAATGGGCGGAGGCCACGAGAACTCACGGTCAAGAATTGGAATAGTCCTCCCGAACCAGACAAAAACTATCACTCAGGCTTTTTGCCAGAAATTCCCTGGATCAGGAGTAAAATCTTGAAAAAGACTCCCTACTTAAGTAGGATATAAAGATATTTGAATGGTCAGATAAGACCTAACAATTAAAAGATGAAAAATAAAGTATATTATATATATATATAAATTATGTGGTATAATAGTATATATATTAATATATATAATAATTAATAAAATATACTTTATATATATAATATATATAATACTATATAATATAATAGTATTAATATATTATTTACTATATTATCTTAATAGAATTTACTTGTAAGACTAAATACTACCGTTTAAACCCACGTGGGCTTTATCCCCTATGGTCCAGGGTAACGGGGGAACCACAGATAAAATCGATTTGGGGCTAGTCCCATAACAGCGATCCAGCGTGTTGCTGCAAGTCGCGAGTTTTTAAATTCTTGGCCCCCAGGTAGTAATGTCCAATGCTACGCGGAAGGATTTTTGAAACCAAGAGCATCCTCTATTATGAGAGACGGGGTGTCACAAAACCTTTCGCACGAGCGTTCTATATATATATAATAAAATATATATAATATTATATATATTATATATATATATATATCATAATATATATATAATATATATATATATATATATTTTAATATATATTATTATATATAGATTTGATGTGTTGGGGGACCTGAATGGTTTGGATTAGGTGATCAAAAAGGGATGGTATAACAGAGGGTTTTGACTCAGGAAAATGAAGAAATGGTAGAAATGATGGATTTTCTGGGAAGAGCGAGGTATGTGTGTAAGTAATCTTTACTAGAGTTCTAGAGTTGGTGTAGGTAGAGACCGTATCTCGAAGTGAGAGGTATGATTGATTTTGTGTGTGAAGAAGGAATATTCATAAGTATGTTGGGGATGTTAAATCAGTGAGGGGTTTAGATTAGGAATGGAATTATCGGATCATTTTATGTTGTCATGTAATTAAGGTTAATGTAGGGTTTGGATGGAGAGGAGGAGGTGATCCGGCAAAAGAAGTGTATAATAGAGGTGAGAGTTAGGTGCAAGAACATAAGATATATTAGGAGGCTCGCAAGTAAAATTCGGTTGTAATGTGAAAAGTTGTTGACAAACCTGGGGCAAATGAAGGAAGCAATTGGTAGCAGTGCAAAATGTGGATGTGCTAAGGTAGAAAGTAAGAATGTTAATATAATGGTAGGAATGAGAGAGGGAATGCAGCGTTAAGTAGAAGAGCGTGACAAGAAGGAAGAGTTAGTTGTGAGTGATGGAAGTTGGTCAAAAGAATTTAAGAGATTAGTGGAATTATATATAAGAGGAAAAAAAATACTAAAAGCTGCATACGTATGAAAATAATGAGGTAATGGAACAGTTTGGAAAGGAGACATGATGGGGACTTACAATGATAAGGAATACTCTTCTGGAATGTAGGCGTGAAAGGTTAAGAAATGAGAAAGAGGGAACCTGCTTATGAATAATGAATGAGGGGATGGTCGCTTTTGTAACTGATGAATGGATGTGAGGAAGGAGTGGTTGGAACATTTTGAAAATCTCGCATTTATTACAGTAAGAAGGTGGATAGTGAAATGTGTGTGGGTTTGATGGTGCAAGGAAAGAAAATAGGTTTTTGGGATGAGGGATAGAGGAGTGGTATGAGGGTTATGTATAGTGAGAGAGTGGAAGAAGAATCGGTAAACTCTGCAGGGATAATGGATGAAATTGCCTGGCGAAATACATCACAGATGGCTGATTGGGATGGATTTGGAAGTGTGTAATTAAACGGCGTCTTATAATGGAGGGTTAGTTCCATAGGGGATTGCGAGGAAGGAGCTAGCGTATACTCAGTTTAAGTCCCGTTATATAAAGGTAATGAATGAGGAAAAAGGATAAGGGGGAGAACGAGTAATATGTGTGGAATAAATAATTTTATTCGAGAGTGGTTTTGTAGAGGGGACTGGTAAAGTGCATGGTATTTTATCAGTGGAATTGATAAAGATTAACGGTCGAAGTGAATCTTTGAAGGACCAGTGCGGATGTGGTGAAGAAAGTGCGTTTGGAGTGGTGAGGATTATGTGTGTGTATGAAAAATCTTTACATTGAAACAAATGTTGAGAAAAGGAAGGGAGAAGGAAGAAACTATTGTAATGTTAGTAGGTTTATTGGTATTTGGCACCAGGCGTATGATAGTAAGAGATGTACATAGGGAAGGCGTCGTGTGGCAGGCTGTTAGTGAATCGATATGTGGTGATTCGGTGTGGTAAGCTTTCTGGAATGGGAATCAAAAGTACTGTAAGTGCGAACCAGATAGTGAAGCGCTGTTGTAAATGGAAATAAATTGGGTGTCAGAGTTGTGCAGCATGTGTTAAGGATTAAAGTAGTGGGAAGGTTAGAGAGATCAGGGTTTGTGTGTTATTCTCCTTGGCTGTTATATGACGTTCACAATTTTGTATAGTGGACGTGGGGGATCTTTATGAAAAGAATTTAGAAGGTGGGGGGGTGGGGCAGACCCCATGAATGTATTTAGAATGATGGAATGAATGGAAGATGAGATTGAATGGGGCCTACCTTATGTATGATTATATGCGGATGATTGGTTTTTGAATCGTGGCGAATCTGAAGAGAGTTTGAGGAGATTGGTAGAGGAGATTTGGCAAGGTGTGTAAAAAAGGGGGGGTTTGAACAAAGTAAACGTAGATAAGATAAGGTTATGGGTTGTGTATGGGACAGCGGCGTCATGTGAGGTTATGTTAAACATGGTGATAGAAGCAGCTGAACACTGTAGAGATCCTGAGATTTAACTATTTAGGGTCATTGTGTTGAAATGAGAAGAACGGAATATGCAGAGTGGTAAGTAGAAATTGTTGTGAATTTGGGCACGGAAAGCGTATTGCTGGGTGCAATTAAATCCGTTGAAGGTGAATATAAGGACCAACGTCTTTGAGTTGAGGTTTAGGGATAGAAACAGGGGCGGAGTGAGGAAAATGCAAAAGAAGAAAGAAAGGAGAGAATAGTGCGCTAATAAGGGGTCTTAACCCATTTGAGGTAAATGTTATTTTGTTACCTTTGTGTTACTGTAATAGAGTAGTTGAGACTCGATGGTCTCGGAATAAGAAGTTATAGATTCTAAAGTTTCAATTGTGTTCGTGGACACATCTTTAGGGGGCATGCCTAGGGTGTGAGAAAGAATTGATAAATATGAGGAATGGAGATTCGGATTAAGAGAGATGCTGTGGGTGGTTGAAGAAAAAGGGGGTAATATGAGAGAATAAAGTGAAGAGGTTACCGTTGAGATGGGTTTAGAGGTCAATGTATGTGGAAAAGGATGAATGATATCAGTTGTTGCGGTGTATAGTGGCGTGTGTGGGACCGAACCGGCTGCGGAGACGACAGAAAAAGTGGATCAGAGTCGGTGAACGAAGTCCTGAAGAGAGAAATGGGAGTTTTGGCAGAGAGGGCTTGAATAAAGTGGCATAAAGGAAGTGAATGGGCCGGAGTTTTGTGAGGAGTCTGGTGGCCCACCTGGGCAGAGAGACTGAACCTTACATTGACCACTTAACTAGTTGAGGGCCGCTGGTCCCGTGAGCTCCTACGGGTAAGGATATTTTTCTGTCTGGACCTTTCTTGCGACTTTTGTCATATTCTTCTTCTGCTTTTCTTTTTCGATGCATGAACGCACCCTTATATAATATATTAAAAATATATATATATATATATATATAGTATATATATAATATATATATATATATATAATTATATATAATCTATATATATATTATATAATATATATATATAAATATATATATATAATATTATATATATATAATATTATATAATATATAATTTAATATATATAATATATATATCAAACCATTTTCCTTATGTACTGTATGACAATTCAAAGTGCCTATGGTTCGCCTTTATTCTGTTCTGGCGTTCCATATCACAAGAGCTCATGCCTCCAGACAACATCTACAGACATCCCTATCCCTTTAATCCCTATGTGTGGGAGAAAAAATTGCCCACTACCCACTTCTAAGACAACACTTAACAGGACAATCCTTATATCCTTATCTTCCTATCGTGTGGGAGAAAAAAATTGCCCACATATCGTATGTCCTGCGTGTCTAGAAGGCTACTAAGGGACCGTGGTAGTTAGGTTGGCTGCCCACACCACTTAAATCTTTTTGCCAGGCATGTTAATGCATGCACATCGGAAAGGTCGTCAAAAACCACCGTAAGGCGGCCTTCTATCTTTCGGCAAAAAATTAGAAATCGTATGGGTACATGGATCAGTCAGAGGAATAAATGTTCGAGAAAGCAAGAGGAGAGAGGCTTGATGGATGTATTTAGAAGGGACAAATTTGATTTGCTCGCTGTGACCTGAAACAAGATGAAAGGAAAAATGGTGTGTAAGGCGAGGTTAGTGGCTAGGGGTTTTGTTGTGGTGTGTGGAGAAGGAATGATTTAGGGGGATAGAAGGATTTTGCCAATTTCTGATAAGCGTGACCTTGTGTAGAGAGCTTGGTAATTTTGTCGTGTGTGAGTACTAGAAGAATTCTAAAGGTTAAATTGAAAAAAAAATTTTGGAAAGGTCTAAAATTTGTGTGGACTTGCGACTATGGCCATTGAAGGGTACATGTTGAGAGATGCGAATTTTCCTGGGATAATCCTGAATGAATGTTTTGGATGGGGGGAGTAGGACAGTCAGCTTCATTTGCCACATTCTGCCACCATACTCGTATTTTTTTTTTTACAGGGTTGTCACCGCACAACTGCACTGGGCAGAGCTATATTTTCAATGGAGGGGGTTGTTACGCCCAAAGATTCGCCTCTAAGCGCAACATTACGCATTATGATTGAGTCACAGAGCACAGACGCAGGCTTTTAAAATGAGGGAGATTAAATTCAGTTGGGATACAGAAGATGGAAGAAGAATTCCACAGAACAGAATGTTGGAAAGAAGGAAGTATAAGTCTGACTAAGCCTTCGAGTTCCATGTCAACACAAAATACTCGTGCGCAGATCAAATACAGCAGCCCCTTGGTGGCTACGAGGCGTCGAAAGGTGGTGGTATGCGAGTGACAAGTTCCTTCTAGCACCGCCGCTGCGGTACCTGATAAGGAATAAGGTAGAAGCAACCAAACCTCGCACAGCAAAAGATAGAGGGTCACAGTGGAACTGGAAAAAGCAGAACAGCTTAATAACCTTTTGGCTATGACTCGACCCCCTATCCAATAAGGGCCGGGTGAAGACCAGAGCCATTCCCCCCAGATAATGAGAGTAGTACTCCATACATGGCCGGAATGAAGACCTTGTATAGCTGGAGCAACTGAAAGAGGAAACAACATTTCTCGCATCGAAACACGAATCCTCAGTTTCTTGAGCCGCCCTAGCAAACCGTTGTGATGTGAGGTTTAGGCAATTCTAGAAGTAAATAGAGGCGAGCAACAATTTTGAAATGAAGTTGAAGAATCGAAGGGTTGGTTCATTGGCATATGGAGTGAATAGAGTTTTAGGAGGTGCACCGTGACGAAAGAATGAGTGTGAATGAAAAGTAGGAATTAAAATTGCAGATTAGACACGAATCTGAAGGAACAAACCACTATCTGAAATAAAACAGACAGAAAGAAAATTACGCCCCATCAACAAACAGCCAATAATTGGAGCGATTTTGACAACTAAAACTAGACATTAGTAATAAGCAAACAGGGAGAACGGAGGAAGCCAAAAGAAGAGGGGAGCTTTGGAGAGCAAGTTGACGCGGTGCCATATCAACCCGGTCAACATAGCTTTTATTATTGAAGGAATAGAAGTCATAAAACAGAAGAAGGAACAGATATAATTAACAGATATAGGAAAGATAAAAAACAGATATAGGACAGATATAGAACAGATATAGAAGGACAGATATAGAATAGAACACATATAAAAGGACAGATATAGAACAAATGAATTCAATAGTAGAATGACATGATAGCCTTAGCCCTAAGGAAGAAAATTCGGATAACTCCAAATCAGAGACACGATAACAAAACAACGTCGTTGCAGCAGATAAT